>CAEGAG010262491.1:0-40419 GCA_903067065.1 Brachyrhaphis terrabensis | reverse complement strand
CCCAACCCAGAGTCCCCAGGCTCAGCTTCCTCAATGGAAGGCATGTTGGTGGGATTGAGGAGGTCTTCGAAGTATTCTGCCCACCGGCCCACAACGTCCCGAGTCGAGGTCAGCAGCACATCATCCCCACTATAAACAGTGTTTGTGCTGCACTGCTTCCCCCTCTGGCGGACCAGAATCGCCTCGAAGCCGTACGGAAGTCTTTCTCCATGGCCTCTCCGAACTCCTCCCACGCCCGAGTTTTTGCCTCAGCAACCACCCGAGCCGCATGCCGCTTCGCCCGCCGGTACCCATCAGCTGCTTCTGGAGTCCCACAGGCCAAAAAGGCCCAATAGAACTCCTTCAGCTTGACAGCATCCCTCACCGAAGGTGTCCACCAACGGGTTCGAGGGTTTCCATCGCGACAGGCACCTACAACCTTGCAGCTACAGCTCCATTAAGCCGCCTCAGCAATGGAGGGATGGAACATGGTCCATTCAGACTCAATATCCCCCACCTCCCCCGGAGCGTGTTCAAAGTTCTGCCAGAGATGGAAGTTAAACTCTGTCTCACAGGGGATTCTGCCAGACGTTCCCAGCAGACCCTCACAACACGTTTGGGCCTGCCAGGTCTGACCGGCATCCTCCCCTACCACCGGAGCCAACTCACCACCAGGTAGTGGTCAGTGGACAGCTCCGCACCTCTCTTCACCCGAGTGTCCAAGACATACGGCCGCAGATCCGATGAAACGATGACAAAGTCGATCATCGAACTGCGGCCTAGGGTGTCCTGGTGCCAAGTGCACATAAGGACACAATTATGCCTGAACATGGTGTTTGTTATGGACAATCCGTGACGAGCACAGAAGTCCAACAACAGAACACCGCTCGAGTTCAGATCGGTGGGAGCATTCCTCCCAACCATGCCCCTTCAGGTCTCACTGTCATTGCCCACATGAGCGTTGAAGTCCCCCAGCAGAACGAGGGAGTCTCCAGGAGGGGCACTCTCCAGTACCCCCTCTAAAGACTCCAAGAAGGGTGGGTAATCTGAACTGTTGTTCGGCCCATAAGCACAAACAACAGTCAGAACCCGTCCCCTCACCTGTAGGCCGAGGGAGGTTACCCTCTCGTTCACCGGGGTAAACCCCAACGTACAGGCGCAGAGATGGGGACCAACAAGTATGCCCACTCCTGCCCGACGCCTCTCACTGTGGGCAACTCCACAGTGGAAGTACGTCCAGCCCCTCTCAAGAAGACTGGTTCCAGAACCAGAGCCATGTGTCGAGGTGAGACCAACTATTTCTAGCCGGAACTAGCTCCTTGTGTCACCGACCCCCAAATACCCAGTTAAAAAATTAAAAGAGCCAGGGTGGCACGCAGTATCTCAATGTTCCAGAATTGTACATATTGACAAAAACATGTCCGATTTTCTGGAACATTGTTGGCCTTTCTTCTAGCCTCTCTCCTGAGCTGTCGTCTTGGTCGTCTTCTAGCCTCTCTTCTGAGCTGTCGTCTTCTGAGCTATTGTCTGAGGTCTCCTTTCTTGACAGGACCTCCTCAGACTTTGCTGCCACCCTGGCATTTATCCTTTGCAGTTTACCCTTCAAATGAACAATCTCATCCTGGAGCTCATGAATTTCAGCCGTCAGTGATTCTACTTCATCACACTTCCTAGTCATTGATTCCTCCGCGTTGTCTCTTATTGTCTGATTTGTCCTTTGTAGGAGCACACACGATGTCACCATTGCATTATAATCGCTTGTTAAGCTCTTAATTGTTGATTTGGCGTCCTCCAATTCAACATTTAGTGTCGTCACCAGGCTTTTATAATGCTTATTTTCATCTGAAAGCTGGCCAATTTCTATATCCCTGCTTCTTGCATCATTGTTTGTGCTACAGGTGAGATGCTCCAATTCAGTCCTCAGGTTTTGCACTGTTGTTTGAAGTTGCTCGTTCTATGTCTTGAGTGTCCTGCGGCTATTTTTTAAAGTCTCTATTCTTGCCAACAAATAATCGTTTTCCAGCATTGCAGTTGCTTTAATTCCTGCCGAAAATAAATTTTTCTCTGCCATTTCTCCTGCTGATTGTGTCGGTCTTGAAGCTGCAAATGAATCTCTCTGTGGAATCTGGGAATACAGAGACAGTCACCAGTGATGTCACAGACAGGATGAGTGACATCACAGTTTCACATCAAAGCCACAAGAAGTCTGATGCGTGTGGGTGGGGTGCGGGGGTGTTTTCTTTTAAACTTTATTCGCAGATACACTGTATAACGACAGAGTGAAACATTTATTATGCCTCAAGAAAAACCAATACAGATAAACAGTATTCAAGAAAAAGAAAAAGCTAAGGGGATTTTTTTAAACTGCTTATGATTTTTTTTAAACTGCTTATGAGGAGCTGTTTGTTTGACCTTCACCTGCAGTTTGAGAGAACATTTTTAAGATAGAAACAGGAAATCTAATTTCAGTGGGAAGTTAAAGTAAGAATGTGCTGCAAGCATTTACATAAAAAGCACTAACTTTCTCCCTCCTGAGAAATGTGAGGAGTAAATATCTTCAGATTTGATGGTGTCAGACAGGGTCAGGGTCAAGTGTTTGATTCAAAACGAGAGCCAGGCTTCAGCGAGGATCACATGATCTTAGATAGAAGTCAGGTTTAAACCTGATGAAGATCAGACCTGTTTCAGAAACTTCTCAGGAGCAAATATGCTCACTGCAGTGATACAAGACATTCATTGTGGAATGCCTTCATGTCAACAAAGCATAGTATGAGGGAAGTATAAAAATAAAAGCAATCATGCAGGGAATCTATCAAAGCCAGATTCAGGAACAATCTCTTAAAAATACAAGCTTGTTGGTGCTCTGTCATGACTGCATCTATAAGATTCATAAGTCACTAACACCTTTTGTTAAATCTATCTCATAAAACATATTTTGTCTTATGAAGTGATATCCTTAAAGACCGGTCAAGCCGTTATGGGATAGATAATGTATTAGATGATTTAAGCAACGTCTTGGAATTACTCCAAGGTTAAGTGGTAATCCTATATCCATCAACTCTTGAATCCCAGTACAAATGACCTGGACTATGTATTTATTGGAAGGAGCACTTATGAAGCTTGATAAGTATCATTCACCTGCCATTAGCCTATGCTCAGAAGGATGAGCTATGGGAGCCATTCGTATGCTAATGCCTCAGTCTGCTCATTAGCTTCAGAGGTTACATTTTGCTGCACAGATTTCTCTGATTCAACCTGTGAGAAATAACTTTTTAAAGAAAAGAATTGCTCGGTGATCTATGGGTTATCCATGGTGTGCCAAATTTAATCTGGAACTATTGAATTTATTCATTTGTGCTGTCAGGACTTAAATGAGGCAGGGACACTGCAGCTATGACTGTCATCATAAAATATCAGCTTGATGTGTCTATAGTCAGGCTTGATGATATTTAAATGTGCGAAGAAAGGACACCTGCCTGACTGACTTGATGGAAGTTTCTTTTTAGCTGTGGAGGTTAGATTGATTTTGAAAAATGGTTAAGGTAAATATATTTTATATGTTAAACCTTCTTAAACAATTTGGGAAAGGCATTGATGTAGTAAAACCTCAAGCCAATCTAAGTTTCAAACATAAAATTAACACTTTATGATTGTAATAAATTATCTCAATGTTTTCTTCTGCTAGGCTTTTTATTGTCATTTTGAAGGAAGTGGTAAAAAAAAACAGCCTAAAAACTAGTCATAATATATTTTTACCCATCATTTTTTAAATTACAACAATGACATATTTAGCTTCATTAAATTTTCATTTGGTTTAATTAATGTAAGGTTCCATCACATATCAAGCAGATGAATACATGCAATTTTTTTCACAGTTACAAAAGCTGCTCATTGTGTCTCATATCTATATATAACCAATTAATCTAAGTGACCACCCTTAAATTATGAATAATTCACCTGAATGCGTAATCATACAACTTCTTCCTGTCCATATCTACATGAATTGGACACCCGCTTGTTCATAATCAAATATCTGATGGTTCGTTCACTCCAAACGAGTTTAGGGCGTCAGGCGTGTCTGGTTTACATTCAAAGTCTATGTTGATGTGCGTCGAGGGCCGTCACGGCGCATTTCAAGCCTCTGGCGCGGTGAGATTTGAACCGTTTGGAGCGTTTTGAGCATTTGACACGTCAAGAGCGTCCAACGGAAAACAACGGTTAGAGTTGGCGTGTCTGACGCATCCTCTATGCGCCTCCACTTAGACTTTGAATGTCTTGAAGCGTTGGACGCGTTTTTGACGCGCGTAAAGCATTTGGTGTGAATGTACCATTGAGGTTGTGATGTTGAATCCGTGCTCTGCTGCCATGCTGCCCGGAATTACAAGCACCACTTCAGTCAAAGTTTTGAAATCAGGGAACATTTCTACGATTGAAGTCATCAGAAGATGGCAAGACTCTCTGAAGTAGAGGATTTCCTGATCTCACAGGGCCTCACTTCAGCAAGAGGAAATCCTTCAGCAGTGGCTCAGCTGCACCAGACGGGCTTCAAAACCTCCATAACTCTTCAACGCGCTGTCAGCTCACGGATAGCAAGTTGCATTGAGTTCAGTGTGCAGGTCAGAAATGATACTCAGATGGTAATCTTTTATGTACTCTGTGCATAAAGTTAAAAAGTGGTCAGGCGTTGGAACTGCAATCTGTCAAAATGAAAGACAGCCTTTAGATTTTTCCATCACCATTTTAAAAAATTTGTCAAATATGAAGCTGCACAGTGGCGCAGTTGGTAGCACTGTTGCCTTGCAGCAAGAAGGTCCTGGGTTTGATTCCCAGCCCAGGGTCTTTCTGCATGGAGTTTGCATGTTCTCCCTGTGCATGTGTGGGGTCCAGTTACTCCGGCTTCCTCCCACAGTCCACAAACATGACTGTCAGGTTAATTGGTCTCTCTAAATTCTTCCTAGGTGTGAGTGTGTGTGTGTGCATGGTTGTTTGTCCTGTTTGTCTCTGTGTTGCCCTGTGACAGGCTGGTGACCTGTCCAGGGTGACCCCGCCTTTCGCCCAGAACTTTAGCTGGAGATAGGCACCAGCAACTCCCGACCCCACTGAGGATAAGGGTGTTAGAAAATGGATGGATGGGATAGATAGTCAAATATGAAAAATATTCACATATTTTCAATTTTTCCATCTATCAGAAACATATAAGTGAGTTATATGTTTCAAATATTTTTTTCTACACAAATATTTTTTTCTTTTAATTTTTTATACCCGTTTATCCTTGCAAGGAACTAGTGCCTGTCTCCAGTGATTATTTGGTAAAAGAAACACCCTGGACTGATCACCAGTCCATCAGAGGGAAACAGAGGCAGACAGGACAGACAGTCATGCAAACACATACAGATTTTAGCAATATAAGGTAAAATAACATCATCTTAGCAAAAGCTTGGTGATGTTATCTAAGAGTTTTTAGCTTGAAATTAAATCATCGGTTGCTCCTTATGCTGCATTTCTTTTATTAAAAGCCCCCATAGTAATCACAGTTAATGTGCTCTTAACTAAACAAATATTAATACTTAACCACACACACAAACGTAAAACTGAAAGTCAAAACAGATCGGTCCTTTAAAGCTCTGTCTTACATTTCTTAAACTGGGAGTGTTTCATTAAAAGTCCTGCTGTTTTCTGGGATAATTTGCTGTTCTAAACAAATAGTTCTTTATTAAAAACAATTTAAAAAAAACTTCAGCATACATTTAACAAACACTTGTCCTGTGAGCTTTGTTGCTGGGGAAAAAATACACAGAAAGATATATTTATAGCCATGTCAAAATTGTGAGCAGAACAGAAATAAATCTTTCATTTTCAGCTATTTAAATATAGTAAAGTAAACAAACACTGAACTCTCTCCACTCTACTTGAATGTTGCAACATACTGGATTTTTTCTGCTTGTACCACAATGCTCTGTGAGAGGCTTTAGTAAAGGACAAACAGAAACTATTTGGAAATTTAAGTGATGCTGTCTTTAAAGAAAGATAGTTTGTCTAGAGTGATTTTATTTATGTCTGGTTTTTAGTTGTCCAGTGGGGAAAATGATCCTTTGAAAAATGTATCTTGCTTCCCTTTTGCCAGAGCAGCACAAGAACAAGATGCCATGATCCACGAGTGTTTGTGTTTTGGTTTCCTTTTGTAAATGGGAAATGGCCTGTACTTGCACAGCGCTTTGTCTAGTCCAGAGGACTCCAAAGCGCTGTGCACACTCAGTTATTCACCCATTCACACACTGATGCTGGTAAGCTACATAATAGCCACAGCTGCCCTGACAGAAGTGAGGCTGCCATACAATTGGCACCTCTGACCAACACCAGCAGGTGAAGTATTTTGCCCAAGGACACAACGGGCAGACCAGGTGTTTGAACTGGCAACCAGAGAGTTTGTCCTGTAACTCCCTGGTTACAGGACAAACTCCTAACCTGCTGAGTCACTGCCAGTTAGGTTCAGCTCATTCCTTTCTGCTTATTATTGCCATTGCAGTGCAATTAGTCTCCCTCCCTCAGGTTTCCTGTTCTTCTTCTGCCCCACATCCCTTAACTAGCTCACCTGGTTGTTTGTCATTTTCCACCTCTGCCTTAGTATTTAAGCTGCCTGGTTTGGATTGTTCAAAGCTATGTTCGGATCATTGTCCTCTTCTTGTTTTGTAAGTCTTCATTTTCATCATTGAAACTCTTCACTTCATCCCTCTGCCTCTGATTCTGCCTGCTCTTGGGTCCAACCAAAATCAAACCAAGTACAAGCTGAGAATAATCACAGCTTTACACTAAATCATGTTATGAGGCTCTGCAGAGCCACAGAAAAGATCTGCAATTCCTGCACTTTATCATAACATTAATTACAGAAACAAAAAGCCTTTTTGGGAATGGATTCCCAAAACATGTTCTAAATCCACACTAAAACAAAGTAACATAAGTCACCTGTGAAAGGAAGTATTACTGCTCTCTCAAGCTGATATTGCGTTTCGAAAGCAGAGTTGCCTGCAATAAAAAAGAACCTTGTGTTGTGGAAACACAGCCAGCCTACACCTGGTTCTGTCAACAGTCCAGTCCTGGTTGTAAGACCAAAAACACGCAGCCAATGCAACACAGCTGCTTCTCCTCTACTAAAGAGGAAAAAACTTTTAACTGCCATAAATTACCTCCAAGGACACACATTCTGGCCCGTTTTTATTTCCCATAGTTGCAAAGTTCATCAAACAAATGGGTTTTAGTATTTGTGGCTCGCTGAGAGAGTGAAGAAGTATCTTTTTATTTCAGAAATTGTTGTCAAATGATCAACTTTTCACCAGGCACAAATGATTGCTTGACTTTTTCATTATTTTACAACAGAGATTAAAAAGTGCCCTGCAAAAAGCATGCATGCCTTAAACCGTTTCACGTTTTCAAACACAGCAAAACAAGCAGTGGTGTATTGTATTGCAATCTTATGTCCCACCAGTCAGAACCGGAAGTAATCCGCGCATGCGCATTACATAGCGGACTCATGGCAACAAAAAGAATGCGAGAAAAAGATACGTGAACAAACTCGCTGCTGTCGGGATCGATCCGTATGAGACAGAGAAGAAAGATTTGTGAGACGACGTGGAAAACTTGCCTCAAATCTACAACATAGTTAACCTCACTAGTGAACACCACGGAGGAGCTTCACGGCCTGAAATCCACGGACGCACACAGTCAGTGTGTCGTCGGCTTTGTAAAGGACGGAGGAACCCTTCAGGTGAATAAAAATGTTCTGGTGACTGACTGAGTGAGTACATGCATTAACATATACGTAGGCTACATGTCCGTATCTTAGTTTGTCGATAAAAACCACATTAGCTAAGCTAATTTTGCTAGTTCGGCAGTAAGTGCTACAGTAAATATCACTGATATTTATCTTGCTATCACACAGAGGCGGATAGAGTACTCAAAAAATCTAGTAGTAGGTGTGATGTACTTATTGTTTATAAGTTAGGAAAGAGGGGAGAGCTAGTAACTAATCTAAGCTTGTTTGTTGTTGTCATAGCAACTGCTTGCCAAGATGGCTTTCAGTTACAAAGTTCGTGGACGTGTGACGTCACACGTGGAAAAGACGTTTTTTCAAATAGAAGTGTGAAAAGTATACTGTATATTTGTATTTAGCCCAACTAACTCAATATTATGTAAAATTGCCTTTTGCTGGAAAGGATTCGTAAAAGCCCAGATCAGATCTGGACTTTGACTGGTCCATTGTAGCTCCCATTCTGTTAACTCTAGCTCTATGTTTAGGGTCATCGTCCTTGAAGGTGAATCTCTTACCAGTCTGAAGTCTCCATCTGTCTTCCCATTAACTCGTACCGTCTTCCCTCTCCTTGTTAAAGATAAACATCCGCACATGATTTGCCTTCACCACCGGACTAATGTGTTCAGGATGAAGTGTAGTGTTATTTTAATATAGCATAAGCTAAAGAGTTTCATTAATTTACGTTTCATCTGATTTGAGCACCTTTGTCACATGTTTGCTGCATCCCGGTAATTCACTGCAACAACAATTCAATTGGCTTTCTGATGTTTAATAATAGCTTTCTTTTTGAAACTCATCTTATAGATAGCATGGTATCTATGATAGAGATGGTGTCTATCTCTATTGCTTTAAGCAAGCAAAGTAAAAAAAACTTTTTTTTAAATCAAAAAATAGTTGATAAAAAAAATCAACAATTTTTTAAAATCAAAAAATAGTTGATTTCTTGATAAATGTTCCTGCTGGAGCAAAATGCCAGTTTGTAGATATGCCATACTATTTTTCTGATGTATCAGAGAAACCGCACACCACACAGATTTCTATTTCTGAAGAAATTATTTAATTTGTTCAAAATTATATAATCATTTTAAAATTTTGCAATTTCCTTCCACTTCCTAATATACACATATTTTTATTGGTATAAAGTCTGACAAAGTTCAAAGGATATGAATACTTTTTTCCACTGCGTGTAACACAACTAATAGAGTAGGTGTTATCAAAACTCTTCTATATATCTGCAGGTGTGTCTGTTTCATTCAAGATTGTGGATGAATCACTATCTTAATGTGAGAGGCTAAAAGTCTTTGTTGCAGGCTTTCTGTGATGAATTACCAGAATTTTCTGCAGTGACATTTAACTAATTTCACTGTGGCAAATTCTTTCAGGTGCATTAAAGACTCAGCTTTGATCCCTCACTCCACTGGAGCCATAAAACAGGATCTATTGAAGGACACCTAATGATCTCTCTTTAATTGATTAGGCGGTGTTGATTATTCATTACCGAGGATTAAAAGCTCACATTGATGTAGCGGATGTACTCGTTTTTCCCGCTGAGCTTTTTTTTTCTTTTTACGGTGATCCCATTTACAAAAGCGAGTTTTATCAATGCAAACGCCTTTTATTTATTAAAGACATCACTGCTCATAACCACATATGCCAAGGGAAGCGACATCCTGTCCAGTCGAGCTGTTTGGATGGAGAGCGAATACTTCTGAGGTCAGCAAAATGGAAAGAAAGAATAAGGAAAGTCTTTAAGCTGATCTGGGTCTCTGCCAGCCAGCTTCAAACCTTTGCTCCCTTGGTTTGGGAGTTTGCTAGTTTCCCTTTTCCTCTGACATCACTCTCCAGGATCTGCACAATGATAACACAGGCCCCGATTGCATGACATTACTGCTTCCTTAAACGCACATGGGAGAGCCGAGTTAAAAATCCCACATGGCTACAGGCTAACTGCAGTTTCCAGCGTGCACCAGCTGCACAGCTGGTGTCCATGGGAGAGACAGAGCGGATACACAAATTCCAGACTGTTATGAGGCGGAGAAATATAATTCCTGGGGCAAGAGTTTTCTAATAGTATACTATGCTTTTAGCTCTAACCACAAATGTTATTTCCTTCTAAACCACCGACATGAAACCTGCATGACATCCATCAAAGTGTGTATAAAGTTGCAGCTCAGGACTTAACAAATACTCCGCAAACGTTTCAGGTCATAAAACCCACAGTGCTGCAGAAAGGTGTTTCACATTTGCATTTTAGATTGTGAACTAAAATGCAATTTTGCATTCAGATACGCAGAGTGAAAACAAAATACAGCTTTCAACTAATGATTCAGTTTATTCAGGGAAAAAACGACCCAAAGCAGCATGGCCCAGCGAGAAAAAAGCACACTCCTATTAGCAGAAGGAGTGGGCAGGAAAAGCCTTCTTAAGCCACTTTGAAAGCTTAATTATGAGCCATTCAGACGTTGGGCTAGTTATTATCCTGCAGATTGTGTTGAAGCTCACAGAACCGATGGCGAGAAGTTCTTCTTCAGGGTCTTCTGGCAGAGCATCAATTACAGCAAGTCGTCCGTTTGCTAAAGCAGCAAAGCCGACCCAGATCATCACACTGCCTCCATAACTAGGAGGAAGTGTGTGTGTGAACCAGGGTTATAATAGGTTTTTGGTTTTATTTCGTTGTCATTTTTTGTTTGTCGAATTCAGTTAGCTTTAATTAGTTTTTAGAGTGTTTGCTAGTTTTTATTAGTTAAATATTGTTTAGTTTTTAGTTAGTTTCATAAACCTACAATATACTTCAAGTCAGTTGTAGGTTTTCCGCATTAATTGCAGTTTTTATTTATTTCAGTTAAGTTTGGTTAGTTAGTTAGTTAGTAGTTTTAGTTAACTATAATAACCTTGGTGTCAACGTCAGTATGACATTCTGTTGCTCTAAATGCTTGTGAAAGTTTTAAACTAGATGTAACAGGAACCACAATTTCCAAGAAGCCTCACTGTTTGCTTATTTTACTATTTTTTTGGCCTTGCAATTCTCCCTTTGAAGCCATTTTTACCCTGTCTCTCTTTATTATTGTTGAATCATGAACTCTGACCTTAATGAGTCTTACAAAGCATTAGAGATTATTCTGGATGGATTGTTGACAAACACCTGGAGTAATTTTGGTTAGCCCGACAGTCCTGGGATGGAAATGAAACTCAGCTTTCCAAAAGATGTGCACAACATTATCATCTTTTAATCTTTGTTGGATTTTAAAAAGGTTTAATAATCTGAAGCATTTGAGAAAAACATAGAAAAGCAAGAAAGCAGAAGAAATCTGTAAGGCGCCAAAAACTTTTTCACAATCACAAGAAGCTGAAATAAAATCCACACAACTAGTGTTGTACTAGTTAACTTAATGTGAGAACAAGTAAGTAAAATTAAAGAAATGCCATGGAAATTTTTGTTGTAATCATAAAAGCTTTCTCGTTTACGAAATAAAAGTTTTCTTTTATTTGAGAATTACAAATCGAGTGACTAAAACCACCGGTTTTTAAACGGTACCGTATACTGAGTTAGATTTAAATTGGAGCACTTTTGCCTCTCCACAATGTAGATTCGAATGCCTTCAAAAGGCGTTCGAATGTATAAAACTTTACTTAATTGGGACCTCAATGGATTCTCTAACAACCAAAACTGGAAGATTTCTTTGCTGGATTTGGGAGCTGAACTTTCTGTTATTGGTTTAAACTGGTTTTATTCTCCAGCAAACCTGATATAGCCTTTAAAGTCTTTTGTTTAAAACTACTGACGCTCCAGAGATTCCTAAAATGTAAAAGCCGATTGCTGTTTTGTTTTTCACGTCTCATGACTTGGGGCTTAATTTGTCTATTTCTGAAATTCGAGCCAAATACTAAAGTTAAGGAAAGAAGAGAAAGAGAGAGAGAAAAAAATGCACCTTATGTAATTTTTTCTCAGTTGTAATGAAAGCCAGATGTGACTGGAACCGTGGAAACAGGTGATGATAGCATTACACTGGAATTGCAAACAGATGGAGAGAAGCTTGAACCTATTCTTGTGTCAATGATGGGGTCATAAATAAAGATTTTTTTTCCCCCCCTTGAGATGAAATAAATTCTCTTTAATTAAAACTACAGCAACTTTACATTTTGTGTCAAAAGAAAATCATCCAAACACGTTCTGAGTAACTGTGGACTCAGAAAGCGTTTGGAGGGTTTTTGTTGCATTTATGATGTAATTTCAGGGTGGTTATCACTGATTGCTGATTCCAAAGTTTTATTCAGCCGTTTCAGCAAAGTGTGTTTCTGAATTTGACGGTGAAGCTTCTCCCCTAATTCTCCACGCCTCAGTGGAAGTGGAGGATGCAGGTCTGCTTCACATCAGGTGAATTTATGGCTGCATGGGAGAGGAATGTCTCCAGTAATCAGTCCTGATGAAGCAAATGCTGAAGACGTCCTGGGAGACGTGTACAATGCACATGCCGGCCTGCCCCGAGTGATGGAGAGGACGATGTGCAGGCCCGCACCGAGAGGCCGCTGGCCCCCCATGAGAGACGGCCCTGCAGAGAGCGTTTATACCTGCTGGCACTGATACAAGAAGGAACCCACAGCTACCAAAAAAACTAGCCTCTCCCCCATCTTACAGATATGAAAACCCCTTGAAAAACCTGAAAATCTAGACAACTTGGGAGTTTTTCAAGAGGTGAAGTTTCCACACTCAAATGTGATCATTAAGGGGGCAGTATTATGTTTTCCAGCCACATTGTGTCATTTTGTAGCACAATCGAGAAATTATGTTAACTTCACCTATGAAAATGATATCAAATATGACCTAAAAGAAATTTTACTTCCTTATTTAACATCTTAAAATTGGGCCTTTGTCTGTTTAATAAACTCCTGCTCTTTCTGAAAATCCACCTTCAGGAAATCATCGCAGCATCGCTCTTCTATTAACCCTTTAACAACGATTTTACCAGCGTTCCACTGAGAAGCAGCTCAGCAGATGTGCAGCTCCACCAGGTGTTTGCTAATTGCTGCTGGCTAGTCTGAAGGATCTGATTTGGGGAGGGCTGCTATGTGAGACTGAAACTCTGAAGCTTGGAAACTAAATGGTTGCTGTGGGAGACAAAAAGATTAGCTAAATATGCATGAAAGAATCAAAGTAACCCTCCAGATATGTTCCTGATAGGAAATAACATCACATGATGTATAGCTCAAAAAATGTCAATTTTACACAATGCTGCCCCTTTAAACTCATCTGAATACAACAAGCAATTAGAATAAATCCTGTTCTTATAACTGAGAATGAAAGTGTTCAGTTGAGCCCAAAAGAAATTGAAAACTAGATTTCTTTCTGTTAATTCAGCAAACGTGCAACATGATTTTTAAGTTTTGGTTCTACGATGAACAACATCAGATTTCTTCAAAAGAAAATCAAACTACTGGTTGCAGGCCAAGATTTTTTTGTTTCTTGGCCTGCAACCACTTTTGACTCAATAATTTTGAGTACGTGACAAAAAGTTTGGACACCCTCAGGTCACACTGTGTCTCCTTTTTAAAGTTTCCATTACACCAGTGCCTCTAAAAATACACCAAACAGACCTAACATTAAGAAACGTCTGTTTGGGAAAACAATTAAAAAGCAGAGAAGGGAAAACACATTGATTCAATGCTAAAAATAGAAAATTAAGGTCCTGATTCACTAAAACGTTACATAACTTTTACACCCAGAAAACTGAAGCAAATCAGAGATTTAGATTAAAATCTGCATTTCCAACGAGAGAGGATCTCCTGCTGATGTTGTTTTTGTTTTTCTTCCATTTTTGGCAAAGAAAAGTGTTTCATCAGATCAATACTGCTCTGACTGTTTTATAGAGGTTTTAGTTTTAAAACCACTGCCACTGTAAACTGTGTGGAAATCTGCAGCTAGAATGGATATTTTAAAAAATCTCTGCAGGAGAGTGAAAACGAGAGGAGCCCTGGTTTTGATTACATCCTACCATCTGAAAACATAATTCACCACATTTCTGTGGCTGTAAAGTCGTGAAACTTAATTAGCATACTTCTTATTCAATATGCAAGATGTAATCCCTGGAAAAATTATCCCTGGAGCTGCTTCACGTATTATTATTAGCTGCAATAGTAAAGGGTTATTTCAGTGTTTTTCTTTTTTAACTTTGGGCTGAATTGGATCATATGCAGCTCAAAATCACATATATTTCAACTGGCTAACATCCAGCAAAATAATGCTGCACTCAACACAGATTGATTAGTACATATTTAAAGACTTTGTTTCTATTGCTGATTTTAATGCTCCAAATATTTTAATGTCATTTCAGAAATATCTACATGGGGGAAAGAAAGGGCATAGTTTTCTCCAAAATAAAAGAAAATGTCAGTCTACCTAATTATTAATTTTTGTTCGGACAAGCTTTGCTGGGCTATTCAGAGAAGTTGTTCATAATATTTTTGCTGAATTTCCTGGTAAATCAGGATCAAATTTTGTTTCCATTTTTTATCTTAGAAATGCATATTTAGTTTAGCAGCAGTGGATATTTAGTTGCCCAGTTCATACATGAACAAACAGGGAATAAGAACCATATTTATACTTTTACAGAACTTTGAGGAACAAAACGATTTAGGAAATGTTGAGGAGTTTTTATTGCACTCCAAAATATTTTCATGTCTTTCATTTGAGTCTATTTCTATAAGACCATCATCAGCTAATGTTACTGCAGTAAAAAGATCTATAAATAGCTGGTTAAATCCTTTCTGCCATTTTCCAGGCTATACCCAGAGTTACCACAAGAGAGCACAGCTGGCTGATTCTCTCCCCTGCGTCACACACAGGTGTAAAACCCAAAGCCTTCTCCACAGATTCATGCTGTCACGGCTTCTACCAGCCGCCCCAAATGGGGTCTCACGTTCTGCCATTTGGGAAAGTGGACTTTAATGGACTCATGGGAGCCCGACACCTCATCCCGGCTTGGTGCCACATGACAGTGTGACAAATACTGAGCTCTTAAATCATTAAATTACTGTGTAAAATGATTTATTGTCCCCTGTAGTGGACAGCGCTGTCCAGAGAGCGTTAAAGATGCTCTGTTTCACACGTCCTGTAATGTGTTTGTGCAGCTGGATAGTTTTATTGGAGCAATTGAATTAAGCCGTGATAAGTGATTTGAAGTGCCCTGCTCAAGGGTACACTAGAAATGCAGCACCTGCCAGTGCTTCATGCTCTGTGGGGGTTTGCTCTGGGAAACATTATATGTGTGTGGCAAGCAAATTATTTTACCAAAACATATAATCTAGCCTCTGAGATTTCTATTCCTGTTTCCTGAATTAATTTTAGTTTAAAGATTCTGGGAGTTTTTTTTTTCTCTTCCCAGACCCAACAAGGGCTGCAACACAAAATCCTGAGTCGCTGGTCGTCCTGATGCTGTAGATTAAGAGCTACGTTGTTCAAAAGCAAGGCTTAGCTGCAGACCACTGAGGAGGATCAGCTCATTTCCTTTAGCGCAGTATGCAGAGAGTAGAGCTTGTCTCAGAAGATCAATGTCTCCTCCTTTGTTGCAGCGTCTTTTCTGCACAATAGCGCCGTGGAGGTTGGTGGGCTGGTGACCGGAGAGGACCGAGGACCACCTGACGGCCCGCTGGTGCTTGGGAACGCGCACACAAACTGCTGATTGTGTCTTTATCTGTCCTCTGACAGCAGGTTTGTTTGAAAGTTTCTTTACATCTCCTCCCCTCTCTATGGAGCAAGTTAACATGCTTTATTCCATTTTGACACACAAAACCACAAACACCATAATGTGTAACAGGCTGTAGTTTGTCACACCTCTCTGGTTCCTGCTCAGAGCATTATCTGAAACGTCTCCCTCGGTGCTGTTTGAAACATTCAATCTGTTAGCCACCATTAATTATGCAGTTTTATTAAATCTACTTACTCTTTGGTTTGTAGGTCTTTCTGGTGTAATATGTTTATACTCTTTAATGCTCATAATTCACTGTGACTTTAAAAAGTATTTGCTTCAGTTTATGCTTTTATTGCCACTTAAATGTGTCAGATAGTCACCTTAAGTGACAATCATAACTCAAGTAAACAAAAACAGTTTTTAAATGATAATTCTGTCTATTGAGGGAGAAAAAAGCAAATTCTTACCTCCTTTACTTTCCTTTTTTAATGAACTACAAATTACCTGTTGATTTCAGAATCCTGTCTCTTGAACAAACAACTAAAACCCCTTAAGAAAATTTATTATGCACTTACTATGCTTCCTTGAATAGGCGAGGGTAGGTCTATGGGCTAAACAAAACATGTTCACTACATTTTTTTGTACAAACTCATTCTTAGATAATCAGTTCTGCCTATTTTGTTGTAGGGCATCTTCTCACTTTAAGTCCAAAAGACCTGTTGTTGGCCACACCCCCAACTCAATGCTTACACTCGCACATAAAAATGGCTGCAAATAGATGCACAATTATACAACCGTACATCTTTGAAAAGCATTAGTAGAGCCTCCTGCAGCAAGTGGTTTCTGGATGGTACTTCAGCTACAAAACACTTGTCTTTTCCAGGAGACATTGTACAGTGCATACAGCATTAAAAACTAGCTGAGCAAATGTCCTGGATTTCCACGAGGGTTGCTAGGTAACAGGTCTGGGCTTGGCTGGGGTTGCTAGGTAACAGTGCAGCGCCCATGGAATGTGACTTAACAATCAGGAGGTTTTTGAAACGACTGATTTTCAAGACGCCAAAAGACATTAAGTTATTGCCAAAAAAGAGCAGGGTGGTGCTTTTAGAAGCAGTACAGGTCAAACTGGAAGAACAAAAATTTTGCATAATAGGTACAGAGTTTCCCTCAGAAAACTTGCTAAGCCCGGTGCTCAGGGTGCTACGGCAGTCACGCAGCCACCCACCGTGTTTTTGAGTTAAAAAATGTTTAAAGTTGACAGGAAATTTGAAAATATCATTTGATAGTTGTGCATTTTTGGAAGACAAGAAGATTAATACCTAAAAGCCAACTATTAAGTCTTAAAAAAAATCTAATAAATTAACAATGCTAAGCCTGGTGAGGGCACAAGTAAAGCCTGGTGGCCCACCAGGCTTATAATACACTGAGCGAAACCCTGAGGTTATGATGTGTTGCTGTTTCAGATACCTGGCTTAACCCACTTCGTGTTGTCAAACAGGTCCCACATGTTGCATTAACTCTAAGTTGTTAGATAATCTGAAACATTTAAGTATGAAAAAAAAATCAAAAACAGATTAAAAACTATTTTCCCAGCACTCTGCGTCAGATAAATGTATTGATTTGTTTACTCTGGGTATATTCATATTCATAGTTTCTGTATCAGTTCATTGAGCAAGATTCCCAGCTTGCCACGTTTATGCAGCTGTGGCTATACAACAAAATAAAGAGTTGTCTCTGAAGAAGTTAGCAGGAAGCGAATAGAGAGCAGACCTCAATGTGGAATTACTCCCTCTCATTAAAACGAGGTTGCTAAGACAAGATAGAAAACAAAATAAACAACTGTGAGTCGCACCATTCTTCATCCAGAGGAAGAATGTGGGGGCCGCCGGGATCCAGGGGCCTGTTTGTGATGACACTTCTGCTCTATTTTCTCTGCTCTTCAGGCTTGACAAAATCCAGCATCAGTGGAGTTCCCTCTTCCTCTCTGACTCACACGCACTCACACCAACACACAGTGGGGCCATTTGTTTTGTTAAGTACTTGCTAAATGCAACAAGCTGATTATCAGGAAAAGAGCCATCTCTGGTTTCTGCAAAGCCAGAGTGTTTAAAAAAGGGAAACTTCAGCTTGAACTGTTTCAAGGGCTGCAACAGATTAGTAGCAGCTCATTGCTTTTAACGAGCTAAACAGCAAGTCCCAAAACAGAGTAGCTCTGTGTGTTATCAATATGGACTTTAAAATTAATACGAGAGGAGTCAAAGAAATAATTTTACTTAACACTTCTTCGATATTAAAGGGATAATTCAAAAGTTGTGCTGTAAAAGGGTTAAAACCTGTTAATAATTTGCCAGAAGCAGATAATTCTCGTCTTCTTCCTTTTGAATAAATCCAGATTAGATCGCAGAAGCTAACGGCTAATCAGAGAGGAGACAATTTCTACGTCAACTTCTATTAACTTAGAAACATCCGGTCTGAAAAATGCCTGGTATTTTTGTTTATGCTCTTATGCAAACCGTTAAAAACTTATCACTTTTGCATTGGATGGTTATTTACAGAGAAGGAGGTGATTGCACTAGAATCTAAGCATTTCTGATAAGATTATTGTCTGATATAAAAGCAAAATGGAGTAAACAGTAAAAATTTATTTTTACACAGCAGCTTTACTTCTCTGTCAACTGGAAATGTTTTACATGCTTTGCTTTCAGTAAATGCTTAAGAGATATTCAAATGACATTTTGAATATCATTTTCAAACAAGAACAAGTCAAGTCTCAAGTCTCTAATGACTGAACAAATGACCATTTTCTCACTGGATTCATGCTGTATAATCTGCTCGAAACACAGAAATGATGCAAAATACGATTCTGGTGGCTGAGTACTTCACCAAATGCATTTTTTGTATAATATTTCCACTGAAGTCAAATTTTAATTTCCAATTCTTCTCCAAAAGCGACATTCCTTTCACAGCAGGTGGGAAATTCACATTTGATACTTCAGAGTTGCTTTTATTGCCAAGCATGTTCAAAGACATTAGTAGTGCATGAGAGTCCAGAGTCCCAAACAGAACCCTCTCCTTCTGTTTTCAAACTGCATTTATTCAGAATTGCAAGCGTTGCTCTTTCTCCAGGTCTCCAAAGGACTGGTTTTACACTGTCTGCACGCATTACTACCATAGTCTGCTGAAGGCTGATCCTGTCACCCACATCTTTCCTGCAGCCGGGCCACCCAGCCTGGATCTGCCTCCAACATGTCATCCCTCTGTGTGGTCCTAAACAAAACAGAAACAGGGAAACGGAGGAAAGCGTACCGATGCCAGCCGAGAGAGAAAGAAAGAGATGTTTCAAAATATGACAGTGTCATCTCTGGGAATGGAGCTCAGAGGAGAGAAAAAGCAGACAAAAAAGTGTTTGAATGGAAGCTGAGTGTCTGTTTTATGACGCTGTAAGGTGTTTTATTATGCCTCTCTGTTCTCACTGCACAATAAATGCTATGGATTACACTTTCCTTATGCATTTTGAACAGATTCAACCATTATTGTTCCTCTCTTTTGCTTTAGCAGAGCTTTGAATAAACGAGATGATGAAGACAATCATGTACTGCCGAGATAAATCCCCCAATTTTGCTTTTAAACAAAACAAGAGAAACAGAAAAGTTATGTGGCAATAAAAATTTCAAATGACTTGTTGCTAAATGCCAAAAACAGCAACCAGTTGCTTAAGCATTTGTTATTAATCCTGACTTTACTGGGATCCAGAGCCTCAGAATAACTATGAATCATCTAAAAGTTTACAGTGAAGCCATAAAACTTCTATCCAAGAATACATAGAATATGTTACAACAGATTTATGATCATTGATTGCCTCAAAACGCACAAGTTTTTGCCGGGATCCAACGTATGTTCTGCTCTTTATAGATGCCTCGGTTTGATTTAGGACTCAGTTGATGGATATTAAATAACCTGCTCATGTGGAATCTGAGAGATAAAGATCTGGAGGTCACATGGTAGGTATCCGATGTCCTCAGCATGTTTTGCGTTAGGGAAGTGCATTGGGTGGCTCAGCCAGTCCCCCTCCGTGATTTACGCAACACTACATGAAATAATGGAAAGTGGAGGAAATAAATGATCTGCAGGGCATGTTGATTGTTTGGCTCTGCATCTGAGCTGCAGCGTTGTGATGAAAAGCTGTTCTCTCATTACCGCAGCTGAGGTACGCTCGGCCTGTTGGGACGGCTGCCCACACAACAACACAAACGATCAGCAGTCAGAGGAATACTGCAACCATAAACGCATTTGACGCAACCTTCATATTGTGGCGAAGACGCTGTTATACAATGAAAAACGCTCAGCACACTTGGATGTTTTACCCTTCTTGTTGCTTTGACAAATCAATCACGATGAATAAAATTTAGCTTTTTTTTTTAGAAGAAAAAGTATAAACTAACTTCTACAAAATACTGAAATTAATATAAATATGAATCCTCTTTAAAGCTGCAGTATGTAACTCTTATAAAAAAGTGTTTTTTACATATTTGGTAAAACTGTCACCATGTCCTGACAGTATAACATGAGCCAGATAATCGGTGAAAATATCAATCTCCTCCACCTCCTTCCTGTGCTGCTATTGCTGTCTGAAGGAACACAACGCTCCCGACCAAAAACAACCAATCAGAGCCAAGGGGAAGGTCTTTGTGCTGTCAATCAACATCGTGAATGTGCTGCTAAATGTGTTAATGGCAGAGAAATCACTTATCATTACATGAAAAATGTTTATCCGCTACCTCTGTGGCCATGCTAACTAGCTTGAGAATTCTTGACCAGCTCTACTGACAGGGAGAAGCTTTACCGTGGCCGATGGGCATGATTGACAGCACAAAGACCCTCCTCCTGACTCTAATTGGTTGTTTCTAGTTAGGAGTGGGAAAAGGTAAAAAAAAATTGAATTTTTCACAGATTCTCTGTCTCATATTATACTTTCAAGGCATAGAGACAGTTTCAACAACTATGTTAAAAAATATTCACTAAAAGCTACATACTGCAGCTTTAAGTCAGTATTTAGTCAATGCACCGATGGTCTCAGTCTGGCACATGTGGATTCTACAGTTTACTTTAATCTTCCTTGAAAAACTCTTCAAGCTCTGTCAGGTTACATGGAGATTGGCTGTGAAGTGTCCTTTTCAAGATCTGCCACAAATTCTCTATCAGATTGAAGTTTGAGCTTTGACTGGACCACTCCAGAGCGCACAACTTGTTGTCATTTATATGTAGCTTGAGCTGGAAAATACACATTTCACTGCAATCATTTAATTTTCTCCCTTTACAAGTCTTCCAAGGCCTACTACCAAGAACCAGCCCCGCACAGCATAATGCTGCCACCGCCATGCTTCACAGTGGGGATAGTGTGTTTGTGGTGATGCGCAGTGTTTGATTTCCCCAAACATGGTGTTTTGTCTAATGGCCAAAAACAACATTTTCATCTCAATAAAAAACTTTATAAGCTTTGATATGAGTTTTCTTCTTCTCCATTATTGCGGCTGGATCTTTGTTAAATTAGGTCAGTCACTTATTTTGAGATAAATACTTTTCTTTAATTGCCCTTCTTTTGCAGAAATCTGTTTTGACTTTCACATTAAAGAGAGTTTTTTTTGCAAATTTTTAAAAAAGTAAAATTTTGTTAACGCATTAAAGAAACAAAAAGGGTAAAACATCCAACTGTGTGAATACTTTTACAAGAAATTTACAAGTCTCATGCAAATAAGATCTTGGATCTCAATAAGGCAACCTGTATAAATAAAGGTCAAAAGAATATGTGTGTGTTTGACTCATCTGGTGCAAAAGGTCAGAGGAGGGAACAGAAAAGGTCACAGCTTGAGCAACACACATAGATAATGCTGAGACATACGACTCATTATGATGAGCTGAAAAGTCCAGATCTGGATAATATTGGTGTAATTTTCCTCCCAACATAACTTACTGCACCACTTTGCTTAAAGAGGAAAGTTTCATTATGCAACTAAATGGCAACTCAGCTCTCCTCCCAACTCTAAACTCAAATTTATTTTTCCAGCAAATATAGAAAGTGTCAAAATGCATCAAATTGTACAACGCAATGCACAACATTTGATTGCATACGTCATATTGACTTTTGGAGTATTGTATCATTTTAATAAAGTACAGATTTATCATTTAGAGCAACTCACCTAAAGATTCTGTTTCTGTACCTTAGTGAAGTTTCTCAATGAGCTTTCAATAAAGATTTGCAACCAGTGAACAACAATTTCCAGTTACACATTACAAAAATCTGACTGCTTTAATGGAAAGTATGATGAATGATAGGACAGTTCTACTTGAGCATTTAAGGTTGAATTGGCAAGCCAGTTATATTTAAAAAAAATCTTCAATAAAATTTAAGGACATTTAAAAAATGTTACATATTGAAAAAAAAAAGGAAATCATGCTTGGGAAAAACTCAATTCTAATTGGTAAAATAGTTTTGCAAAAAGATCGGTTGTATTTTGTTCTCTTTGTAAACTTTTGTTTGTATTTTATTTATTTATGGTATTAACTTTTGGACAATTATTCCCTCTGGCTTTGAAAGCTGTGCAGCTGGAAGGATTTTTGCTCTTATTTTTTTTATATTTTTTTTTACAGTTGTTATGATGCAGAACCGTGGCAACAAGGTATTGTTTTTACAACTGAGAGCAGCTGATCAGCATTTAAAAAGATCAAATAATAGCTGAACTCTGACCCCGAGTCCCAGAGGAGTTGAGATGGAGGCCTCGTGGACCAGAGAGCAGAGACAAGGAGGGAGTTCAAACAGTCTCTTCCATCGATCATGGTGGTCAAGGATCAAATCCCAAACTCTAATGTCTCTCCGCTCGACTTTATAACCGTTCAGAGACTTAAAGAGGAGTAGCAAAAGCAAATGCAGTGGATTAGCAGTGTTTCCCAACAACTGATGGTATCATTCAGAACATGTTACTGTTTCATGTTATTGTGGTCTCTGCTGCCCAGAAATTGAGGCGTTACCATGACAGCAACTGTCTTCAGTCAGAGGCCTCTTCGGATTTGTTGCAAGACTGACTGCTATTGGAGTTAATTTTTCATTAACATTTTTTCTCAAAGTTGAACTAGTTTTAAACTTTTTTACTGTTGCTTTGAATATCGACATGGACAGATTTAGGTGAGTAGTTGTTATCGTGTAGTTATTCCTTGATTTTTAAAAATCATGACATGCCTGCTGTACGTGAAAGATATTTTTTGTATTTTGAAGAAAGACTAGAGAAATTGTCTTGTTTGTGAAGTCATTACTAAAGCAACACCGAATTAAATCTTCTTACACATCACTTCAAATACATAAAATCAATTGGAACAATTAGAAGTACTAGTGTAGCAGTGATTATTTTTGTTAAACTCACTGAAAATTATTCAAACTAAATAAAAGAGTTTGGCTCATATTCAGTGATGTTATACAACTAAAATAAAGGATTCATTCATTTTAAGAGTGTTTTCACATCTTTACCAGGAGTTTTATGATTTCAGGTTGTTGGACATGGTCCCCTTTTATAGCATACATTTTCTTTACACTTTATTTTTCAGTTACACTATAGCACTTTTATTATTTACCACATACTGGATAAATCCTAAGCCATGTGCTTTTGCCACAGCTTTCAAATGCCAAAAAACAAAACATGTTTAGTTTCCCAGAGTAGGCAGGAAGTTTAAATTTAAAGAGACACCACTGCAGTGTGATTTCTCTTGTAAAAATTTAAAGAACAATGCAAACCAGATTTTAAAGTGTCATTTTTTTCTTATGCTCAGTTTCTAGATACTTCAGGTTTTAGAAAATCTGTTGCTGAGCGTTTCTAATCCAAAGTTTTGATCATTCTGCTCACTGAAGTGAAAAGTTATACTTCTCAGAAGGTCTTGCTAATTGCAACGACAACGATTTAATTTCTTAGCTAAACTGAATGTGGTATTTTTGAAACTGAATAATTGTGTTTTTGGAGCAGAGGAGTTTGAGAAATCTGATAAGAAAAACACGTCAGAACCAGCAAATTCAGCTCATTCCTGGCTTCAGCGTCTAAATGAAACATAACTGAGGGTAAAAAAAAAAAAAGCATTCATTCAGAATTGAAGACATGAGTTCATTTTGAATTTATCTTTTTTGTTTTTGTTTTGAATTGTGATCTCCAGTGTCATCCCTATAATTTGCACTATAACCTTTGTTTCTGATCCAAGCAAGATGCGCTTAAAAAAAAAAGCCCTCACCAACTCAGATTCAAACGAGGACTGTTTGTCACAGACAATTACAGCTGCTACATGACACAGAGAAACAGATTCGGTATGTCCAAGCCCAAAGTAATCCAGCATGTGGTGAACTCACACACACACAAAAGTAACGATGCACGAGGCGGTGAATGGATGTGAACAACAGCGCAGCATCAAGGCGTGATGGCTGAGCAGCTGAGCGACTTTAAACTGGCCTTCAGAGATCGCGCTAATGATCATTTAAGTGAACTCCCTATCCTGTCCCAAAACCTCCGGCCAATTTATCTTCAGCTGGTTCCACGCAGAGACACAAAAACATTCATTCATTCATTCCCTCTTCTGCTCTCTCAGACCACTTGTCTGTAAATCAGAGCAGGACTTTCTATCAAAGCTTTCCTTCTCAAATTAAGTTCAACATGTTATCGTTCTGCACAACAAACTACAAATCCCTGGCCGGAGCAGTGCTGTGTTTTTCATCAGTTGTTGTGAAAACAGTTCCTCTGGTCGCCCCCTCTGCCCCCAGCCAGCATTTCACCCCCACTGTAAATCATGATAAAATGGCTTGCAGGTGTCAGGATTAAAGAATACTCTCCAAGGACTTTGGGCCACAGACGCAGCCGCAGCTGCTGCTCTCCTTTTGCCAGGTCCTTTATGGCTACAGTATTTGTTTTCTGTTTTGTGTGAAGGCCTTGTAGTACCAGTACCAAAGGTCGTCCTCTAGAGGGCTGAAACAAAAGTACGGGGAGTTTTGCCATAACTTTTCTAAAATGATGCGCATAGTTTCAGTTTGTCAAAGGTTTCATAGCCATTAATTTACTTTAAAGGCGACGTGCAAAATTTACATTTCGCATGTTTTTTGTACTTTCATTTGGGTCTAGAGTTGGCTTCTAAAAACAGCACAAGTGTTTTAAAAAAAAAACACAGACAACTTCTGGCAATAATATTTTCTAGTGTATGAAAAATTTGATGTTTCAAAAACCTCCGGAATGTAGCAAATCAGCAGGCACTGCCCCGTTACCTAGCAACCCCAGCAAAGCCCAGCCCTGTTACCTAGCAACTCAAGCAAAGCCCAGCCCCGTTACCTAGCAACCCCAGCAAAGCCCAGCCCCGTTACCTAGCAACCCCAGCAAAGCCCAGCCCTGTTACCTAGCAACCCCAGCAAAGCCCAGCCCTGTTACCTAGCAACCCCAGAAAAGCCCAGCTCTGTTACCTAGCAACTCAAGCAGAAGCTCCTGGAAAAGACAAGTGTTTTGTGGTTGACTTGCCATTCAGAAACCACTTGCTGCAGGAGGCTCTACTAATGCTTTTAAAAGATGTATGGTTGTATAATTGCAGCCATTGTCATGTGCGAATGTTTAGTTGGAGCAGCTTATTTAGATTTAAAGTGACAAGAGGCCCTAAAATAGGCAGAACTGACAGATTTTTTTCAATAAATATAATGAACATGTTTTTTTAAAAATAATAGGTTGCACTTAAATCCACTTTCCTTATATACAACAGTATTTCACTGATACAAAAAGAAAATTAAAAGATGTATTTATGAATGGATGAATATTTATTCACTCTTCTCTCTGTAGCAATTTAATGTTTTTTTTTTTAGTAAAATACACTTTTCCTATCTTTACGTTCTGTCTGGGTTGAATGTTTTTCTTGGATTCAGTCAAACTGTTCGTCAACATGGATTACACGGTTATAAAACTCTAATAAATATGTTTATGTTGCATGATGATTGATGATGGATCAGCGTTTGTAATCCGCCCAACAAATTATTCTTAAGTGCTCTGCGCTGCGTCCAATACTCCGGTAGGTTAAAGCTCCAAATGGAAAATTGTATCCACCAATCATTTGGTTTTAATTTGACTTCAGTACAATTCAAAACGTGATGTCACTACTTTAATCTGTTCATTTTCTGCAGTTTGCCAGCAAACCTTCATAGTTTTTTTACACAGGTATCACAACGAGATCAGAGACAAAACTCCATCGCTGACGAGGAAACTTTAGGTTCAGATTAGAGTTTTCTGGATGCAGGGCTGAATTACTGAGGCTACGTATCCAATCTGTCTCATAAAAACTTTGTTTTATGGATTTTTGTCTCAAGAACTGAGTAACTGATCAAATTATCGGTCATTTAATCTTTAAAAATCACATCCTCAGATGGATCAAAATATAAAGTTAGTGGAAATTTTGGTGTTTTAAGGATGAAAATGACTATAATTATAACAAAGGCAAAAGAAAATGTTTCCAAATAAGTTTCATTCAATAAAAGAACTTGAGAAACTTTAACAAAAACTACAGATATGTGTCTGGAGAATTTTTGATTTAAAAATGTTTCCTAAAATCCTAAAAGTTTATTTTTTTCAAAAATACTAATCAAGTATATATAATTGTAATTAGTTACTGCTCAACTCTGTAGTGACCTATCAATAAAATGACTTTTATTTGAAGCACCTATTAGTTTTTTCAATATTTTGTCTCTTAAATAAGGATGAGCAGATCTCTTTCTAGCGTTTTCATTTAATTACTGAAAGACATCTTCTAATATAGATGTTTCCCACAGCAGTAAGTTTCACCTGTCAGGTGTAACTAATAACGTTAATGATGGCTCTGTCCCACTTCGGTGGCCCAGTAAGGGATGACAGGGAGCCAAATATGCACAATAGCAGAGGCCTGGGCCTGGCAGAGGAGAGACCACATGAAAAACAGCCAGCACTAATGTTCCCGAAATACTGTGAGAAACATCTTCTGAATAATAAGAGAATGATGAATGTTTCCATGTTGCATCAGGATAATGGATAAAATTACCGACTGTAATATTTCCCATTTATATGTCAAGAAGATAACTCTGAGGAACAATCTGACAGCTCAGAAATCTTTTCCATAGCAAACAATATTACTCTCTTATTTAATAACCACAAAGGTGTGTTCCTATTTTAAATTTCCACCAAGGCAGGAGAGAAATATAATTGCTTCAGACACTCTGGTGTGCTGTGGAAATGAAACTGCAGATTGCTGGATCTCTTGTTAATAGTCTAGAGCTGTTCCAAGCACGTACCAGCCTCACTTAAAATGCAAGTCTGACGTAAAATGAGAGTTCAGACGGCCTGGCCTGCTTTCATACCACTTACACAACATAGTTAAAATTACAATTACCTTGCAGCCTGAGTCCAAACCCACTTTGAGGTGTTGTATGAGGTATGGCAGACTGGTGGTGAGCACAAATCCTGCTTGGCCAAATGGTAACCAGATCCTCACAGCAATTACACAAGGTAAGTCTGAGGTTTAATTTAATTTAATTTAATTTAAAGCAAACCTTCTGGACATTGTTATGTTATGAATTATACTCAGGTATTAACAACACAACAATAACTACATTAATCTAATCAGTGAAAAAGGTCTAGAAAGGTTTTGTGTGGATATTTTTGGCCCTCATAAACTGTGATTGAAAATTACCAAAAATGCTGACATCTTTATTTTTAGCCCTTTTGACTGAAACTCTTTCCAAACAGAAAACAAAAACAGCTGTTTCAGCTTCCAAAAGAAAAAAATGATCTCTTCATAAATGATTTTAAATGAACAGTTTCTGGTAATTGGCACATTTAATTGGCAGAAGCTCTTCTGTGTTTTTACCAAATGATAAAATGTGATAAGCTAGATTTTTCAAATATTTGTGGGAAAAATTAAAATGCATCCCTATAGGCACAAAACCCATTGTTGGCCACTAAGTTGCATTAAATTATCTTAATGTTCATAAATAAATTAGTCTCCTGATCTGTCAAAAAGGAGGATTTGTTTTACATTCTTTGAGAGAGCTCAGTCATTTATGTATTCTCATGATCAAGACTTACTTAGGATGAACACCAAAATAATTGTCCTTGAATTAAGTTAAGTTACAAACATGCACAAACAAATGAACACAAAAACTAAATGGGTAAAATTGAACTTTTATGACTCAAAAACTGAACATAAAAAATATAAAATAACCTGACCAAAAATCAAACCATTCATCAAAAGGTTTCTGATCTCCCAGTTTAAATAAAGAGGCTTTGCTGAGTGTCAATACTGTGAGGGTAAATTAAAAACAGAGGAAGGTGAAGTGAAAAACAAAGTCTCAGCGTTCATTCATCTGTCCGTTTCCAGCACCAGAACTGCCAAAACAGGACGTTAGTTCATACTCTGATTTGGTGGTTTCTCACTTTCAGAGCTGGGTTGGTGTCCAACGTGTGGACAGAAAACAAAACAAAGAGTTTCTATCAGAATCTCTTACCTGTCCTCCAGTCAAATGTAGGGTAATGTCAGCAGAAGCCACCAACATTGTTCTTTGGGTTCTGGCTGTTGGTGTAGTTTGTCCTTTAATGAACACCGTACTTTGGCTTCTGCCAAACACGGTCAGTGTTTGCTAGTAGTTCGTAAGGTTAGCAACACTGACCTCACTATAGCCAAATATTAGGTTTAACGACTGAGTATTTAGTTTTGCATAGTTTTTCTATTTCTATCTGTTCTGTACTTGGAAGAATCAATGGGAGTTATGTGAACACGCAGTGTTGGTTTATGGTTCAGAAGGTGAAGCCGCTGTAAACTGAGCCGAATAAACGTAACGGTCTAAACCACGACTTGAACCGCCGTGTGTCTTGACTCCTCCTGCCTCAAACTTCATTCCAACAACAACACTCAAAACACAAAGCAGAGTCTTCTGTAGGAGTGAGGTGCCATCTCACACGGACGGGGTTACACTAAATGTAAGTGGACTTCTGATGATGTACTGTCTTATTTATAGTGATGGTTCCTGCATGACGCCACCCTGGGTAACACCTTCCTTCTGCCATTACTCCCACAACTATTATCTTCCTTTCATGGTTGCTTTGCATAATACAAACATCCACAGAAATGTTCCCAGTTTGTGGATACACAATTCCTTCAAATTTGCTAGTTGAGCATAACTAGAGGCATTGCTCAGTCACGCTAGCCAAAGAAAAAGAAGAATTCACAGAATAACTTGTGCCTTACTTCCTGTGGGACAACAAACACGCCTTTATCTCGCTATAATCAGCAGTGCATTGGAAATACATGGAGTGCCAACTTTCCATTGCCTGCACATGAATAAAAGCACCAGAAAACCTGTTCAGGAAACAAGTAACACAGCAAAAAATAAGTTTAATCATTGATTGGTTTGTTCCACCCCTTTCAAATGCCATCCTGGGCAACCACCCATACATTTTATAATACTAAAACATCAATTTGCTACTTTTAACTTCACAGTTGTGGCTCCAGAAAGTTTGGACAGCTCTGATTTACTTCAAACCAAATTCTTTAGGCCAAAAATATCAAAAATAAAATATTTTTTTCATGACACAACATCTCAAGCTTTCAGTTATTCCATTGAACAAAAAGCCAAAATCATTCTCAGGGTTTGGAGTAATCATAAATTACTTCAAAGGTTCCTGAACTTTGAAATGAACCAAAATAAGATAATTCACATGAGAGAACTTTAACAAATAGTGTAATACATAGTTTGGCAGGATTTCTGACAAAACCTTTGCTGAACATAAAACGTTGAGGTCATAAAAGCATCACATCCTGCAGATTCCACCAGTGGGAAAAAGAAGCTGCTTTGTCTGCATCCAAAACACACGTGTCAAACTCGAGGCCCGGGGGCCAAATCTGGCCCGCCGTAGGGGTAAAAACTTGTGTGAATCCTCAAAATTCACACAAAGACAACCAATCCCCATATTATTTTTTTGGTAACACTTTATTTGACAGGCTGTGCATAAGACTGACATAACACCTGTTATGAACATGAACGTTTATGACTGTTGTCATGAAGTGTCATTCGGTAAATAATAAAACTTTAATGCAAAGTTGGCACTTTTAATGGACTTTCAATGCAACTTTTAGAGCAACTTTGCATTAAAAGTGTCATTATTTACCAAATGACATGATAAACATTCATAAAGACTCCTTCATGTTCATAACAGATGTTATGTCATGTTTATGACAGTGTAATGTCCGTATTATGCACAACCTTGTCAAGTGTTACCACAAATCTTTCTGAAAACTGGTCAAAAACATTGAGTTTAATTGATCGCTGCCTCAGCCTTACTTGACGTCAAGTTATAGTCCGTTATCGAGACGGCAAGTAATAAAAAGCCACTTTTGCCATCATACATTAGCACAAAATTAGCATCCAAAAATATGGGATTTTGATTACGAAAACCATAAAAACAATCACAAAATCCTGGTAGGACTGCTATTAATTGATATTTTAAATGGGTTTTAAAACATTCTGGCATAAACGGCCCGTTAAGAACATTCAGATTATTGATACGGCCCAAAATGAGTTTGACATTCCTGAGCTAAAAGTTATGGCAAGCTCACTTTGAGATGAGCAGTTCCTGCAGGTGAAGTTTCAAATTGAAGGCGTTTTGTTCGCTAAACAGTAATAAAAATGAACATCTGTACATATTATTAAAGTAATTACTGTTTCTTATTCTAGATTAATCCAAAGAAATACTTGAAATTTGTGCTTTAATTTATAAGTTTTCTCATCAGTTTTCTATAAGTTTTTACTCCTCCAAAGCATAGATGGTATCAAACCTGGATATAATCAGCAGGAGGACAGTTTAACACACAACACTGCATCTTTCCCTTGAAAAACAAGTTATTTTGTCTTTTACCTCCCATGAGGTCCTTAAAAGCCCAGCTTTAGAGAAATTACACTGCAGACGTTTCTGTAAGTTACAGAGAAGCAAAATAATAAGAACACCACATCAAAAAGAGTCCTGGCTTTGTAGTGGTTATTTCAAAACAACAAAGAGAATTACGCAGCTGAGTCACGTTGTGTTCACTGCTTTTCCCCAGCATGTGTCAGACCTTAAATACATCACTTTTACCATGTGCACAGGTGAAAGGCTGCGGCGCATCAATGCATCTGTCGGGAGATTAATGAAGAGGGCGCTTACAGATTCAGCTGAATAAACACACCAGTCATGTACTCTTATATACGACTATCACTTCATTCAGGGAGGCACTTTGTGTCATAAATATTAGATACTCTAAAACACTCTTATTTATTAAATCTTTTGCTATTAAATCCTTGAAATGACTGGGACTTCCTAAACATGAGTTTAGGAAAATATCTGATTGAGACATATATTAGTTGTCATTATTTTTGTAGAAATCAGTTTTTACTTTAACATTAAAGAGAGGGTTTTTTTTATTATTTGCAATTTCTTTTGATCACGATTGATTTGTAAAAGTAATAAAAGGGTAAAACATCCAAGGGGATTAGTACTTTTATAGGCACTGTATTTCCTCTGGAATACTTTGTTCTCATTAATAATAAGCTCTGAAAGGAATTATGGTAGATGCCGCAGTGGCACAGCCATCATCATCTTACTATTATCTACAGAAAACATGCAGGAGGCCGACGTGAGCGCGCTCTCTTTATCCCGTCTGCAGTGCATCCAGAACTGGCTTGTTAACCAGCGCAGTGGCACCTGCAGGGGCTGACACAGAGATGTATACACAGGAGAATCAGGACCAGATGCAGCTTGTAAATGCTTGTCAGAGTTTAATAAATTCTTCATTGGTCATGACCATCTTTGTCATGTTGTTATGCTCTGTGCTGACAGCTAAGAAAGAACAGGAAGACAGCTTTTATGAGTTTAGCTTAGGGACTACGGAGATGACAGTACACACACTGCAGGAATTAGACTCCACTGTCAGATCCTGGAAATACATTACTCTTGTTATGGCTAAGGGAAACTTAAGCTGGGTGTAGATGTTTTGAGTTTTGTTATTTGACAGCAATGTGATCAGATATGTGGAACGTGCATTTTGTTTTTTGTTTTGTTTAAAGGCCACTCCTGCCTGTCAGTGTGTTAAGTTGTTTTACTCCCATGTGTAACAGCATCCTATCGTCATCCTGCTTTAATGCGTTCCTTCTTCTCTTGTTTTCAACTCCAAATGGTCAGCATCAAAGATGTGGCTTATGCTGCGTTCAAGTTCTGCTCTGAACTGGGAAATTCAACTGCAAGTCACATTTACCAATGGAAAACTGGGAGCAACTCAGACCTACAAGACAATAACGATTAGTTAAAGGCTCCAGCAAAATTACGTATTTCCCCTGACGTTTTCTAAATAAAAACCAGGGGTTATGACCTTTTCAGCTTATTCAGCTGTAACTAAAGTCAACTTCACAGCAGCTAAGACTGACATTTTCATATCTGAATTTTACATACAGCTCTAGAAAAAATTAAGAGGCCACTTAAAATGACCCATTTGTCTGATTTTACTTTTTGTAGATATGTTTGAGTAAAATGAACATTGTTCTTTTATTCTATGAACTACTGACAACATCTCCGAAATTACAAGCAAAAATGTAGGATTTATTTGCAGAAAATAACAAAAAAGCCGCAGTGCTTTCGGACCTCAAATAATGCAGAGAAAACAAGTTCATATTCATGTAGAAACAACAATACTGATGTTTTAACTCAGGAAGAGTTCAGAAATCAGTATTTGGTGGAATAACGACAAGGTTTTCAATTGAGTTCAGCGCAGTGGTCTCTTCATTGTTTCCAGAGCTGAATATATTCACAAATGTCAATATTTTTTGTATTTCTGTGTTATGAAAGTTTCCTTTCCAGACCCTGAATGTCTCAGTAACAGCTGCAGAACATCCAGAACAAGAAAGGTTTGATGGAATAAAAGTGAAGTAATTGTTGTCTCTTTTTCTTCTACGCTCACTCGTTGTCTCTTTAAACTATAAAATCTGTCTGTGTCCGTAGGTGTTTACCCCAAAAACACTTTGCTCACTGAAATGTTGTATATCAGCTGGAATGTAATTACTCAGCAAAGGAAGTCATCTAAAAGGAGGGTGTAGCTGCCTGTCTCTGTCGGGCTCTCTCTGAGAAAACAGAACATTAATGAATAAATAAGGGCCTCCCACTCCCACTCAGTCTCATCTGGTTTATCAGAAACCCAGAGCTGTTCTGCAGAGTGTGCACTCCAACATGCTATATTGCAATCAAAAACACCTGGCCTCAGGGCTTGGAATGGTCACAGCATTACAGCCCAGGAACGAGCCAGCCGCTCCGTATAGCCCCCATAATTGTTGGACAGAGGAGGATTTCAGATTGTTGTGTTTTTATTGCGTAGTTTTACTGTTGTTGTAGCACATTAGACCCCGGGCCAATTTGAAACGCCCAATGCAGGCTTTATGATCATAATTTTGCAAACACATAGTAAGTTCCTTCTCAAAGATCTGCACAGCACTGACACTGCGCAGATGTGAAACGCTTGTATGGGAAATAAAGTATTACTGGAGCAGATTTTTACTGTGCAGATTGAAGCATGAGCAGGATTTGGCCAGTGTATTTTCAGGAAAACAAAAGTGAAATACTGAATTAAAAGCAAACTTGTAGTGTTTTGTTCCCAAGTAAAGTTGCATTAACTTTAATTGTGATACTCCCTGGATAACACCGAATCTAGCTGAGCACAAACACACCGGTATGCTGCTTAAATCCAATAAGTGACGTAAAGTGAAATGAAACTTGTCCAAATCCAGAGATTAAAACCTCAAAAGCATAAAACAGGGAACGTTTGCTTTACTCTGAAAGTTTACGCTGAAAGTCTTGCTCTCTCTCACTCTCTGGCAGCCTACATGTTTCAACTTGTCCTGGTGTGTCGTTTTCTGTTTAAATGCCAACACAGTTCAGTTTGAGTCTCTTTCTCACAGCATAACTTTGAGGTGAGTGTCTTTACTGCAGCCTGTTGGGTTCACTGACTGAAGAAAATATGAGTTTCTGACAACTTTATCTGGGCAGATTGAAATAAAAATAATCCAATTCTGGACAACAGACAACCTTTAGGTGCATATTAAGAAAAAATGACCTTACTGATTGATCCACAGACATTTACAGTGTGAAACATTTTCCTTAGGATGTTTGCAAGCGGTGCGTTCGTAAACCTTTTTCTCTGTAAATCTGAGCGCTCTGAACACTTTGAGCTGGCTCATGTTGGTCAATATTAAAACATAAAAACATGTAGAAAAGGATTGTGAGCTGTTGTGTAGGCCTGTCGCATTAATCAACAGATCAATTAATGGCATAATCAATTAAAACAAACTCAGGAATTTTCATTTGCATGATTTATCGTTTTTCTCTTTTTCTACCACAAACTGGACAACAGAAATCTTAAGTCTGCCCAAAGACTTAAGATTAATTTTATTTATTGTTTTCTGTTGTTTTGTTTATTTATTTTGATATTTAAAATGTCTTCCACCTCCAGCGTTAAATGTTAAATTAAATTTAAAGTTTATTGATCTGTGAGAATGTGTTCTTGCATTATTATGCCATAACCAATGTATTACTTGAAAATTGTCTCAAAACAACAATACTGTAATTTATCATCTAGCAGAATTTGTTTTCAGGCTTGGTGTTGAATTTTACAGAGATGCTTCCAGAGCATTAAAACGGCGCCGTCACTTACAGACCACAAAATTCAAGATGAAGAGAGCACAGAAACCGAAAGTGGAGAGTAAAAAACATTTAAAAGAAGTTGGATGTGAGTTCATTGCTGTTGTAACATTAATGAGAGTACAAGAATAAGAGTGATCCTGGTCCGTATGACCAGGCCGCCAGGCCGGCTCTCTGGTTTCTGCCCCCTGCCAGGCCCTGGCACCCCCGCCTCCCCCCCACTGAGACGGCTTCCTTGCCGTGATGAGCTTTTGACAGGCCCCAAAACAGCCTGCTTAATACTGTGCCAGCGCAGACATGGAGCGGCTGGGATCCTGGCAGCTTCTTGGCCCGCGCTCCGCATCACGGGCCTCAACCCATTTCACCCCTCCTCCTCCTCCTCCTCCTCCTCCTCACTTTCTCCATCCTTTCTTCCTAGGGCCTCAGGATTGTTATGCAAAGCTGGCCAAGCAGAGAGTGTGGGAGGGCTGTCAAGCACACATGTGTCCGGATCATATTTGTACGATCTCCCGTCATGGTGAGAGACACGGGTTCAGACTGTGAGCTCTTATCTGCTCTGTGACGGATGGAAAGGCTGGAGCCCGTCCTGGACAAGGATCCCCATCTCTGAGGCTCATTACCTGGAATCAAGAGGTGAATGATCAGGATGTCGATCATTCAGAATCCCCAAAAGGTTCTGGCCTCACATTTGCTCCTCAAAGCTAGACGACTCTGATAAAATGTGTAACTACTTAGTTAATTCTCTGAACTGGTGGTTTTTTTAAAAGCAAATCAAACAAAAGCAGACAGAAGATCCACCACTGCCATCCTGTGGTGACCTGAGAGTACTGCGCCTGCAGAGCAGCAACATGGATAACTCATTACAGCCACGCCATGCCTTTTCCATTTGTGGTGAGTTTTATGGCTTCTCCACTGTAAACATTATTCCAAGAAAAAAGAAACATAACGCATGTGTTGTGACATTCGAGTCCTACAGAAATACTGTGGGTTGTTTAACTACTTTTACATTAAACCTGCTAATTATTTGGCAAAAAGAAAAACCTTAATGGGGAAAAAACCCAGTCCAACATTATAAAAAAAACCCAGCAGCGCAAAAATAACATGTGTATTTCATCACTCTATTAAAAGCAGATGTGTTTTTCTGAAACACAAGAGTCTAACAAATAATTTGTTATTGATTACACTTATTAAATCTCGATTATGATCAGAGGATGGCGATAAACAGAAGGATTTAGAGCATTTGTTGCATTATTAATGGCAGAACACTGGCTCTGTACTGTTAAAACAGCATTTGAAATGGTAAAAATATACTGTAGAAGGTGCAACTAATCCCAGACCTACAACCAAAAACCTGACATTTTAAAGCACTTACAAAGTAACTGGTTAGAAATCACCACAAGCTCAAATGGACCAGAGACAAAAGTTTAAATGTGAATAAAATAAGAAACACAGGTGAAAATATTACTTGATTATTTTGAATCGCTTCGTTTTTCTCCACAGAGGAAATCTCTGTCCATTGTAACACTTGCCATCTCCAACATTTGTAATGTTTTTAGTCTTTTAATAATGTCAGTAAAACTGCTTCAACTTCTCCATATTTATAAAGCAGAACCGAAGCGAAAAGGTGTTTTAGTTTTTCGTTTTTGACAGATTGTATATTGATGTTCTGTAATAAGATGGATTCACATTTCTGCTGTCTTTTTGGAAAACTGATGTTAGTTTCCACATGATAAGAAAGATCATCCAGACAGACTGTTATCAGGAAGAGATGCATAAATCATAAACAGCTGCTGAAATCCTGCTTTCCTAGGAGGACTAAACCTGAAATCAATGATTATGTTGGTGAAAAGAGATTAATGAAGAAATATTAAAGCTTTATAGTTGTACATAACATTATCTCCTGGTTTATGGTGCAGTAGATTTAAGTTATTCTTAACTAAAAATGCCTTTTCTTAGACTTTTTTAATATGTCTTTTCATTTCGGGGATTTGAAGTTAATAGTTGATTAATTAATTTCAGGAAATCAGAGGAAATATTTAACTAATAAAATATTACACAGTAAAACAAAAAATAAAATAAATTGAAACTTTAATATAAGATCTCAGCATTTCTATGCAATACACATTAATCATTTGTAGGTACTGAGCTACATGTTGGTGATATTTTATGAGTGAATATCCTCTGCATCAAGACTTAAACTGTGGAGATAATCTGCTGATCAGAAACAAGATCCTCATCATTATTTGAATCCACTTCAATCAGTGCTAAACTCAAAACATTATTATGATTTCAGCGTCTGTGAGCCACATTTAACAAAAACAATCACAGGAAAAGCTCTGAGCAGATTCTCATTGAACAGTCTAGCCTTCTTATAGATGCTAAAAACATCGAGAATGTAAAAATGCAATAAATCATCCCTCTGACTATTTTTACAACCAACACTCACTTCCAAACACCATCTTCTTCTTCTTAACAGATCAACCCAGGCATTACTTTCCCGTCCACATTCTCCATGAGACAGCTGCAGGACCCTCGTGAGTGTTGCAGCCACATATTATGCTTCCTGAGGCAGCCAACAAACATGACATGAACTATGAGGTGGCTCACCTTCACACACACTCACACTCACACACGCCCGTTTCACGGTGAGATAGCTGCAGCGTCCGGCACCTCCGTCCTGTCAGGAAAGTATTTGCTTTCCTCGTCGGCCTGTCAAGAGAACGCAGACACCTACCAGCACAAAGTCACAGATGTTTGCTTCTCATTTGCATATGAATCGTTTCTTTTTTCATTTTGCATGAGTTAAAACCGACAAGCTCTTTATATTTTGTTTCCCGTCAACATATTCAGCAGTTTAATGCTGAAGCAAACAAGTTTCTTTCGGTTCTTTTTTGCTTTGTTTTGCTTTTATTGAAGAACATACACGTCCAAGTAAACAAATCTCTAACTTAGGTAGTTTCACAGTTTATAAAATGTCTATACACAGTCATAATTAATATTTGACATGTAAAAAAGTAATTTTTTTTAATGGTATTAATAAACTGAAAACCAAACAAAAATCTGTTCCAGGAAACCGATAAAAAACAAAGACTTTGCTGAAACACACAGCTGCTCTGGTTCATCTTATCGTTTAGTGAAAGACTTGGCTGGAAGAGAAGTTACAGGAATTAAAATGATTTAATTGTACCAAAACGCATCATCAGGAGAAGAGCACGAAAACATCACTGCATATGTACCCTGTCATCCATAATTATAGAACATGTAAAACAACATTTACGTGACTAAAGACGGACGTTTGTCCAGAGTCAGACTCTCACTAAACGAAGTTCAGAATTAATACAACTTGTTTTCTATATGTGACAACACAAAGCTAAGTCTAACACAAAGACAGCACCTTCTTTCTTTATTTATTATCTATTTGTATAGGTACAAACAAAGTATAAACCAACACTGAACACTGTAACATTTATGGTTTTAGCTAGTTTTCAGTGGGAGGTGCACCAATTGCAGTTTTCTGGCCAATTTCTGTTCATCTTGAAATCTTGAAAAAGCCAAACCTGCTGATGCCAATTATGGCAGGTACCAATATTTTTTGAATAGTTTCTAAATATAGCAAGAAAGTCACTGAGTTAGCAAAAGTGGGTTGGCTATTGTTAACTGCAAACATGCAGACATGATAACTTCCTAAAAGGAAGGAAACCATCGGCTGGCCGATACATTGGAGCACCCTTATGTAAAACAATGTAAAAGAGAATAAAACAACATTGTTAAACCAAAATTACATCACATTCACAGAGAAGCATGGTGGTGGCAGCATCATGATCTGGAATAAAATAATAAAAAGCTCCAAATGTGAATCAGTTTAAATTAAAATTCTCATGTGTCTGCTATAAAGCTGAAAATAAAGAGGGAGGTTATTTGTCAGCATTATTATTATTATTATTATTATTATTATTATTATCATCAAATAATAATAATAATCAGGTTAAAGTCTGATGATTTAACCTGATTGTGCAGACGCTGGGTTTGGAGGGGATCGGCCGTAATCATCTCTGCAGAAAGCTGCTGTGCGCTGCATTATTTAATCTCCTTATATTCCCTGAAAAAACGACACAAACATCAGAGAATGGAAAAAGAATGAGCTCAGACTTTGCAACCTGGCAGACATAATCAAACCATTGTGCCGAGGGTCTAACTCGCATTAAACGCCAGTCTATACATCATACTGTATATCTAATTTAAGGCTGAGCAGACGGCTCTTTGAAGACAAAGTTTTGAAATCACATTCCAGTTTCCCCTCCCAAACAGCAAATTATTTCTACTCCCGCAGGACGTGTGATTTCGGACCCTGAGTTGGAGCAAATCACTTGCAGACTACTTCATGAGGAGCTTATTAATCTGAGTCAAGGGGTCTGGGATCTGAGTTGAAGTATAAACAACCTAGAAAAAAAGCTTTCTGCTCAGTTCCACCTCACAACCTCTAGAGATATTTGGAAACCAGCGCCATGCCAGAGAGCGCAGAGACGGGCTGCAGCAGAAATATGCGCCATAATTGAGAACAGTCTGCAAGTGTATGTAAGCAAGGTATGGTGTAATTAATCCCAGCGCAGAGAGGATCCTCTGCAGAGCGTGATCACGTATTAGTTATCTAACGTCACCGTGGGCCCATCAGATACAGTTTCTAAATACCCAGCCATTACATGTTTCCTTTCTCTCTTCAAAACGTCTTCCGCCCTTACTTCAGCCACAATTACTAAAGGTTATCAAGGGGCATCTGTCACCAAACTGTGACCTGCAGAAACCCACCCTCGCTTCCCCTCCAAAGGTGCCTCAGCGCCTTATTTCCTCCTTATTACACCCCCATTTCAGGCCCTTTAAATATGGAAAGTTAGCAGAGCTGTGAGACAGATGACGGGAAAGGAAAGGCAGATTGGAAAGACGCTGGCACTTCTTATCTACCATATATTAGCAGCTGAGAAATGGGGTTTGCCATATTCCATTAGCCTGCTGCCGTCCCGTCATCGCCTGCCATTCCCAGCGAAAACATGATCCAAATGCAGTCCAGATGTCTCAGCCATCAAGCCTTAATAACTCACTACCCCACATTAATCTTATCAAGCGTGTGATGGATTCCTGTCTGATAACATCTCACAGCGCTTCAAAATATAAGTTCCTGCAGCTGACCACAGCTTTACTGCGAGCTGATTGGTAGCCTCCTCACTCCTAATAAGCCAAAATATATTTGATATTTTTAATTTATCCAAATAAAAAACTATTCTTCTGTTATTTGACCACTTAGATTTCCATCTCAACGCTGTTTATTTATAGAAATGTTGGAATTACAGACTGAAGGTGATAAATGAGAAGGATTTTTTATATATTTTCCTTGACGTTTCCTTATCTACATCTAGGAAATATTCCACATAACTCAAGTGTGGTAGTTAATCACATCTCTATGGTGTATGAGGTCTGTATTTTCTTTAAAGGGGACTTTCTGCAGGTCATAACATGCATTCAATTATAAAAGAAATAGGCCAGAAAATCATTTTTACATTGTAGTAGAAGGTGAAGTAAAATAAATCTGAGTGATATTTACATCAAAGTGCATTTTCCCACTTTTAAAAGTCACCAACTGAACACAACCAGCCTTATAAATAACATTTTACTAACTGAATGAATTTGGTTAATTACATTTACACCCGAATTGAATGGTATATAACTGAAAATATATATTTACTGTTATATACACATATAAATATGATTTATCACGTTTGAGAACTGACCAAAGCTTAGCAAGCTAAAGTAGTGTATAGACCCCCAGTCCAGCAGGGGGTGACCAAGAGCACTTTGCTCACACGTTAGCAAGATTTGTCAACAATAAGCTTATTTTAAATCCCTTTGAAGGTTTGACTTGCAAATTTTACGTAATGGAAAAATTTACTTTTTCTGTAATACTTTTTTATATATATATATATACACGCAAAATTCTGTACTGCATAGTAAAAAAGAAACTACCGTATTTTCCGGACTATAGAGCGCACCTGATTATAAGCTGCACCCAGTACATTTGTAAAGGAAATAACATTTTGTACATACATAAGCCGCACCTGTCTATAAGCCGCACGTGCCTACATACAGACGGTACACAGAAAGAGTTTTCAAAGTTTTAGTAATATACCTTAGCTTTTCTTTCCAAACAGTGCCTGTG
>CAEGAG010262488.1:0-10643 GCA_903067065.1 Brachyrhaphis terrabensis | reverse complement strand
ATGTTTTTAATCTTTTTGCAATAATATTTTTAGTCACAATTATCACACCAGGTTTAAACAATGTAGGTTTGAACCTTTGGGAGAATATTTTTAGCTTGCATTTACTCTTATTATTTTACATATTTTTTGTTATACTAAAGTGATTATCTTTATTAAAAAAATATACAGTAGGTATACTACTATTCAAAAATAAACTTTTATTCTTAATCATTTCAAAAAAACGTATATAGATTGCATTTATTAGTCAGAACTGAACAGAAAAAAAAATACAATACAAAACAAAAACAAAACAACATCAATCTTTTTTCAAGATGGTACAATTCGCACATCTTTCTGGACACAAACCATTGACTGCACTTTCTATTGTCCCTTTTGGGCCCTTTGCTTGTTTTCACACAATACGAGGGAAATAATCCCCCGGTGACCTTACACGCGTGTCCATCTGTTGTTTGACTCCGGACGCAGGAGTCTGTCACTGACCTCAGGACAGCCCGTAATCCAAATTTAATCTAGAAAAACTCCGGGCTCCCGCTGGGCAGGGACACATTTGAGCAAGCAAGGACTTCTCATTGGTCTGCTGCCGCAAAACGTGCTCAACGTGCGGATTAGTGTCGCCGAAAAATTATTTAACGACCACAAATATCACTACAGTAGCCTATTTAACAGCGGATGACGTAATTTCCCCTCCCGCTGAGTTTTGAGGCTGTTGAACTTTTTTACTTCTTTGCCTCAGCGATTCAGCGCACGTCCCTCGGTTTGCTTCTCCTAATTAAAACTTAATGAGGGGTCACTCCAACGCGTCCCCAGCGCACCGTCACGCACACTACCATGTGAATATAATATTGGATTATAATACAGCGTAGAAAAAGTTAGTAACGCTATAAAACTAGTTTTGGAGCATGTGTATGAAAAAAATATAAATTTTAGTCAAATGTTCAAATTCTAGCAACATGGATTTTTAACTTTGAAACAAATACACCCTAAAGATAATCCTTAAGCATGCTGTTCATAGCTGCTAAGGTTTGTATGTTTATAACAGCAGTATGAATATAAGATCCAAAGAATTGCAAGACTTGTTCCTGTCAAACTTTGTGAAGCAACATCTCTACGATGCTGCAGCCAAACTGGAAAGCTGAGCGTCCAGACCCCGAGGCAGTTGATGCTTATAAAATATGTCACTGTTTTAGTCACGTTTTATGCTTTCATCACAAGTCAACTCTTTTTTCTACTTTTTTTTTTTTTTTTTTTAAATGAAAGACAACTGAGATGTCGTTTTTGAGAAAGTACGTCCCCTGTGTGTATGAACCCTGGGGCTGCTGTAAAATGTAATTGTTTATTAATTGTGGGCTGCATAGATATTTTCTTTGTTCAGTTTATTAGCATCATCACAGGACAACACAAAGGCTTTCACAATTCAGAGACCCAATAAACCTAATAATCATAGTATATTTTTTGTACTGTGGGTCCAGACATGTTATAACAATAACTAACTTCTGTCAAGTCTTTTCTGAAAGAATGAATTTTGTTCAAATAAAACAAATGAAGATATCCGGATGAGGACATTTTCATAAATGTTTGGTTTCACAATATCTGAGTTTATTTTCTAAAAAGTCTAGTATTAAATACATGCATGTAAACATTTAAGCCAGTGCTATAATGTAATGAATGAATTAAATAATTTAGACAAACTCATTAAGCATTAAAATACACAAAAATACTGTAAAGCAATACAACATATGATAATATAACCTCTAATTAAATTACATATTGCATACTTAAAGAACAACATCCCAAAATATAATAACTAATGGATCAAAAATAAGTATTTTAGAAATTAGTAAAGCACAAATATGACATTTACCATTTTTTATTCTTGGCAGCAATACATTTAATTATTCATATTTCACATTTATATTATATAAATTATCATTAATTCATTATACCAGATAGAAAAGAGAATTCAACAATATTTTTTTTTTTTACAGTACACATCATGTTGGGTAAGAAATCTACTTATTTTAATTTGTTTCTGAAAATGTTCAATTACACACTTTATTACAACAGTATAGCATTAACTTTAATGATCTATATTGCAAATTCAACTCAGTACAGTTCATAGAAGTACAGTCCATTCAAGGAGTCAGATTCAGATTCAATGCTCAGAGTCCTGCAGGTATAGTGATGTTTTTATTTTTTTCATTTTTTATGCTGAGTTTGGTCCCCAAAGCCAGGAGCAGAGATCTTCAGAGTTCTGGTCCTATCCTGAACAAGAAAGATGGAGGGAATCATTAGCATGTGAATCCAACTTAGTTTGTCAATTTCTTGCACTCCCCATGAAAGAAATTATGCCTCCCATTATTATAAGAATGGAAAAAAAAACCCCAGATAGAATAGGAAAGAGGTTTCTTAACATCACAACATAGAAGATAATACTAAATAAAAATTAAATTGGGGCAGGTTAAGTAGAGTTGCTAGAGCATTCATTGAAAGAGTTTTTTTGATACGTCAAGAATTTACAGTTAAACACAAACAAAACATAAAAAGCAAACAATACACCATAAAAGTTATAGAAACGCTGCTTTGTGGGGAACAACATAAAGTGATTAAAATTAAAGTTCTTTGGTTTTACAAAATTGTATTGAGTCTGTTTTGACAACAGTACATTTACATGTTGTGCATGATTTTTTATTTTGCACATCAAACAGTGGAGGAAGTGTTTCAGGAAAAAAAAAACTTCCTTTTCATGCATTGTAAAATGAAAGCCTCCTTAGCTCTGCATGTTGTTCTTCTCCTCCATTTTCAGGCAGTAACGCTTATTGCTTTTATCCCCGCAGGGAACCAGCACAAACTCTTTCTCTGCCAATTTTCACCCACTCCCCAATTCAGATGAGCCCTTTCTCCCACCGTGCCCACAATGAAGGATTTGTCCTCGTTCTCTTTGTCCACCTCTGATATCTTTTTTTTTTGGTAGTGGGGATGGGGGGGGGATAGCTGCTCCCTCTCTGCAGACGGCATGCAGCGTATGCAAATACAGCTTCTTTTATTCGCCGGAACCCTCCTTCGAATGAATGCAACCTTAAATGAGGCCACACTCGCACACGTTTGCAGAGGGGCTGTGGAACGTGTACGCATTACGATCCGTGGATTTGCATGCCCACTCTGACACGCAATGAATCAAATACGAAATGCTGAGCAGCTACTGTGTGCAGGAACAGAAATGGGCGATCCACTAATGTAATACCTCATTTTAGATCGATTTAGAAGAAACCGTGGATAGAATGGGTATTTTTCTCAAATGGTGACAAATGGTGTGATGATGTTAAGTACACCTTTAAATTGCATGCATGGTATCTTTTGGCAGAAGAAATAAACAAGAAAATAATGCCATTTATGAAGATTTTGTTTGATAAGGTCCAACAAATGTTTTATCACAGTAACTCAATCCCCAAGCAGGTGTAAAATTGTGTAGGATGAGGTGCAGAATGATCCAGCAGAATGTGCCGAAAAAGGGCTGCAGACTTTCAACTAGATGAATTATCGCACTCTCTGATGAACATAAAGTGTTTTCTCTCTCCCTCTCTTGCAGCTAACATTCCCAAGCTGGCCCGTGCCATCTGTGAGTAGGTGTGAATGGGTTTGAGTTTGTGTGTTTTGCAGAGAAGGTGGGGGTGGTGGGTTAGTTGACGTCTGCTGGACAGCTCTGACAATTTGGCCTTTTCAATCTTACATTGCTGAACTGAGCGGCCTCTATCCCATAGCAACCCTAAAAGAGGTCAAAGGCTATGTACTCCTCACACACCACCTCCTCCTTCCCGTCTTGGTTGTATTCTTTAACTCCAGGGTGGCCACAGACGTTCCCAACTCTCCCCAGACGGAACGACAGCACCAATGAACTTGAACTTGACTTGATTCTTAGCACAGCTTTTAAGTTACAAATTTGTAAAATATGGCATATTTTAAAGCCTAATCTCAAACTTCATTGCTACAAAAACAAGATAACATGAGGAAAGAAAAATTAGGTCACATCAAGGATTTCCTAACCATCTTTTCACCCCACAACCTCATTGCACACACTATGATTACGAAGGGCTGCCGCATTAAAGGCTCAGTCACCTAAATCTTCTCTCCTTTCATTGGAGCACAGAGGACCCCCTGAAAAGCTTGGGATGTGGGAGCATCTCTCCATCTTACTCTAATATACTTAGCGTTGAGCTTCGTCCTACATTAGTCTTAGCCGAAGCAGCAGTAAAGACACCCAGTGAGCCTCGATTGACCCACATTGGAGCCTTGGAGCCTCATCCAAGACTATGTGCGGCCTATGAGCTATGCCTTTTATACATATATATATGTATATATATACCTCAATGCTCAGTGGGGTTAAAACATTAGTAGTGTCCACACATAGTGAGAAGGTAACCCAGGAACTGTGTGGTATTAACATTTTATCGCTACTATAGCTACACAGCTGCACCCCACTGAATGGATAGTGAGCAGTGGCTGTTGTCACTTCATCATGTCATACATTATAATTTCCACAGCTCTGAAAATCCAGTGAAGAAGAGGTAATACATAGTTAATAATGGCTAACACAGGTAGGGAAGAAGAAAGGCCAGGTAATCATGTGTCCCATTGTGCCACTTTCTTTAGGGGGATATGCATTTTTAAGTCAAATTTAAAGATATGTACACGCAGAGATGGATTCAGAGGTGTTAACGCCCTAAATCCTTCTGACTCTGCCAGACCTGCTGACCTCGCTCCCCCCAGTCGCTCTGACTTCAGACTGTCTTGGTTTAAAGACTCTTTGTTGCAGAACAGATTAAAAACAGAGCAGCGTTAGCCAGTGTAAAAAGAGGATATCACAGAGGAGTTTATGCTATCGGTGTAATTTGGTTTTACTCCAATGAATAAAAATATCTGTCACTCATTTTTCCAACTCAGAAACAGGGACTAAACACTTCCTTAGCAAAAATAAAAACAAACTGTGTTGCAAACCTCCCAACAAACACACACATACTTCTACTCCTATCAGCTGCTGAATGTAACAGCATGGCTCTCCAACATGGCTGCCATCTCTTTTCTTTTTAGGTCTCCCTTCTTTCTACCTTTCCATGGGGGATTAGTATTCAGTCTTGCTTTAAACTCAACCTTCTGTATCTCTGCATTTCCAGACATAGCAGGAAAGAGAAAGCTGTGCTCTTAGCTACCTTCCCCTTGTCTCCTGAAATGGCCTGAAGCAGTAATACTGTACATCATAGCTGAGCTATTCTAATACAGCTATAAAGATAGTTTAGTCCCTAGAGGAAATAATATGTTGACATGTGGGCTACACATGTTTTACCCATATTGTAGAGCCACACAAACAGAGTTAGGTATCATTAATGACTTTTATCTGCTGGTTACATCACTCAGCTCCTCTGGTCGCAGCCCCGACTTCAGCTGAGTCAGTCAGTGATACCACCAACTGTCTTATGGGATTTTTACACTGTAGAAAGGATTTTTTAGAGGAGAGTACGTAAAATTTTAAATTATGACAATAATTTAACATTTATTTTGGCTGAGAGAGTTTTTTTTGTTGGAACACAAATGATCTCAGCTTTATTTAGCTTAGCGAGAGCTAAGACCCAGAGAAAGCGTGTGACTAAAATGTCTGAATCCACAAAGCTTGCTTGTATAAATACAAATATATTTACTATGAATTGATCTTAACTTGCATGTTTTCAGTGTATTTTATTAACTAGTTAAAATTTTTCAATTTGTGTTATCCTGTAATTTATCAACTATTTGATTAATAATGTATTGTATTTGAGTAATTAAATGCACTTGAGTTAATAAATTAATTGAATGAATTTTGAGAAAAAATATTTGAATGATTGCAAAAGAAATGCTGAGTGTATGCTTTAAGAATATCAATTTAAATCTAGTTAAAGTGTTATTTTTCTTATGGTAAATCTGCATAATTTATTTTCTGAAATATTTGTTAAATGCAAAAATAAAATGCTGCCAAACTGTTACATTAATTTTATGGGTTAAACTTTTGTTAGTTTTGACATTGGATGGTATCTTTTTAGAACGTCACACAAGAACACATATTATGTTAATATAACATAAAGAAATATAAGTGTGGGAAACATAGCAAAAATTACAATCAAATTCTTATAGGAAATTGTACAAATATCGCTCCCTTGTCCTATTGTTGCAACCCAAAGACGCTTTATCAAGAGACAGGACTTCATATGCATATTATCTCTGAATGCATGTTTAATTCCTGGGAAATTCCTCTCATATAGCTGAAAATGTTGTATCTCCATGTTTTTCAGACATGCAGAGTAGACTGAATAGACTAATGAACAGTCAGGTGGCACTCCAGGGCCTGGACTAACCCCCCTTTCTTTTCCTCTTCCCCATCACCATCACCATCACACACATATCAAACACACATACACTTGCCCACACATTAAAACTCAGCGCCTCGTCCGACCCTGGTGATCCGCACGACGGTCTAATGTCTCAGGCATCTGCTCATGTCTAGTCTGGAGGGCCTTTCCCACCCTGCCCCCCAGCCCGGGCCCGCCGCACCACCAGTTCCCACAATGGTGAGAAAGCAGGCTTTTCGAAGGGAATGGGTGGCGATGGGGGGTGTTGTCGGGCGAGCAGCTATTGAGGGAGGGGGAGAGTGAGAGAGAGTACGAGGCTGAATGATAATGTGAAAATGCATGGCGCTGTTCATTAACACACAAGCTTTGCAGCTGCACATGTTGGCCCCGGACACACACGCTCATGTGTCTCACTTTTCCGCCTCGGGTTGCTGCCAGAGCCACTACAGGCCAGCTAAGCGGCATGATAACAAGAGATTTGCAAGTGTATGTGGGCATGAGGCTAGAGCCATGATGCTTGTAAAATTCTGAACCCTGGATATCTGTAATGATTTGAAAGAACAGTCTGCTTTCTGCCTCCTGAAAAAGGTTTCTAATCATATTCTTCTAATCGTATTCGTATCGCTTAGTTACAATTACAAGGCAAGGAGCTGGAAATTAAATCTAAGGGCAAAGAATTATTGTGCAAGATCCACTGGGAAATATTTGGAGTATCTTTGTGCAGGTGCAAAAATTTTGATTCACTCTGCAACCATTGCAACAGAAGTGCATCTTTTACTGAATACTAGCATGCAGCTTCATGCTCAAAAATAAATGACTTAGCACACAAGAAAATGTGTAGCAAACAAATATCTAAGAAAACGAGTGAGCATGATTGATCACAGATGTTTTTTGTTTTTTTTTTATCTTAAATGATTCCAGCATGTCCTATTTGCTTTATTAGCGTCAGAAATTTTACAGCACAATAATATACATAAAGACACTTTTTGAAACGTTACAATTTTTTTTAGGAAAACCTCAGTGTTGCATGCATTAATCTGCGATATTTATCAGGTGGAAACATGCCGTGCCGAACTGCCTGGTGTGCTCCGGGGAATAAAGAAGCACCATGACAAGAGAGGATGGCAGGTTTCCTTCAACCTGTGCCAGCTCATTAATTTTGTTGCTACCCAGCACCCCCCACAACCAACACCAACCACCACCACCAATCCTCACCCCCCTTCCTCACATCACCCCCTTAACTGCTAATTAGCAGGAGCAGACTGCAGCAGACAAGAGAGAGGCCATGTCTGACTGTGGAGGAAATGGGGGAAACTCTTCTTCTCTCCTTTCCCCCCGTAAGTCGTATCTTCCCCAACCCCACTGACCATCACTGGTACCCAACAGCAAACCATGATGCAGCTCACCTCAAGTGCCAGCCCAGCCATTTTAGACGTCTCGATGAACGATCTCCCAAGATGGCTCCTCCGAGCATGCCCATGCTCCAGGTCTTTGTCTATCTCCTGGCACAGCCGAGTGTCTCCGCTGGCGATACAGATGGCATTGGGGGCTTCTGGGTAAAAACAGGCGAGGTTGTCGGAGGAGGTGGCAAATTCGGACCAGCCATTTTCCCCTTTTTGTTTTTGCTTGATGATGACTCTGTTAAGGAATTTTTATGTTCACAGACAAGGGAACATGAGAGTGTTATTCATTCAGGGGAATCATTGTAATTGTGGACAGTTTTTATATGAAGGGCCATTATTAAAAACATTGATATTTTCCCAAGCAGCGCATACTATAGAACACTTTTAAAGCTCTGAGCAACTACAAAGACCAGTTTGTTTTCAGGACATGAGTGTGTGTTCTACTGCAATAAAAGACCCCAGAAAAAAAAATAAAAATCTCCCACATTATATGGGTACAAAGGTAAAAATCAAGGACGACCTGATTCCACACATAAGCCTCAAGTGTGTTTTATTCCCCTTCTTAAAGAGGCACACCAGGTTCACACGCTACCTATAACAGAGGAAAGCTCCGGAAAGGACTCAGGCCACAGCCTTTTCATATATCCAATACCTGACTAAGAAACGAAGCAATTAGTCCGGGTTGACAGTGAGCAACAGCTAGTTAACAGAATGAATGAAAACTCATCTCACTTTGGAGCTCTTTAGGCTTTAGTGGCATTCTCCAAACTGAGTGCATGCAACACGCATAGACCTGAAGTACCAAGTTGAGAAGTTCAGCTCCTGCCTGCAGGACGGCCTTGGCCTTCTCATTGAGCCAACGCACAATGTGCGCCAAAGAACTCGAGATTTTAAACACAGACGCCAAGTGTTTTTTTTAACCCTGTGCTTCACTCGTCAGCTGCTTTATTAGAGGTTCTGGAAGGTTTGGACAAAGCATTAGCTTTTCTTTTCTTTTAGCTAAACAAAGTTATAATTGAGGCTGTGTTTTCTTTGCTATGTGAATAGTATTGAAAAGGACAAATCAATATGAGTCCCGACAAGGCTGGTGGGGCAACGTGTCCTGTGTAGACATGGGTGAACAGAATTAATAAATACCAAAGGTTTTAAAAAAAAAAACATGCCTTAACACTACTAACATTTTTTGTCATATTGTTTCAGTTTACAGTTCTTTTCATAAAATACAAGAGAAAGCTCTGTCATGACCAGAGTTTTTTTTCTTTTCTTTTTACTGTATAGCCTTTGATATTACAGTGATGACCCCCCCCCCTCATCTGTTGTTTGACACTGCTGGTCAGCTGGCTTAAAGAAGGGTCCTACATCTGGCTCACAAGAAAAACTAATTTTGCAGTTTCCAAAGTCTGGAAATATGGATAAGTGTGGTGTGAAAATCACAGAAGAGCAACCTATCTTTCCTACAAACAATATCTGTAGAGCAGCTGATTGCAGACTAGCTATCTGAGCAGATAGCAATTAGAAGTAACTAATTTATATTCAGATGTAAAATTATAATTAGCTCCTAAACACTAGCTTGAAAGGAAGAGTAGAAAAACTGGATGTGTTTGGAAAGAGTCAAAATAAAAATAATAATATTTTATTGATAATGTCATTAATAATATCATACTGGCCAAAGGCAGATTTCGGGGCGACTTAAGTAAATAACTAAACAGAGATCTCTTCTCTTGTTAGAGGGACACCGTTTCTTCACCTCTACCCTTTCAGTACCAATCAATTGGTCTAGTTTTCACTTGATTTGCCATCACCAGGTCTGACTGGTGATCACAAGGTTACTGACCAAAGGATTGCTTTTTTCCCCCTTATCATTTTAAGAAAGGGATCTTTGATCTTAATGCATCAAGATCAAAAATGTACAAATTTTTCAGTCCACTGGTGCATAAATAAACAGTAAGTTCTCTGATGCAGTTTGTTTGGAGCGTAGTAAGAAGAAGACAAAGAATAATCCTCAACAGGATAGTATTAGTGGTTTAGTATCATAGTCTGTGTAAGTCATGTTTAGTTGTGTTGTTTTAAAAAAGGTTTGCACAAAAAGTTTGTCTGATTGAAGGAGTTGGGGAAAAAATTAGGAACTGCAGGAAAAATCAAAACTTTCTGAGAATGGGGATTCTTACTTTCAATAAAAAAATATATGAAAATGAAAATAAAAAAGAGTTCCACTGTGCTCATAAAAGTGAGCAAATCACACCACAAAGTGGGTGAAAAAAGTAATTTTTTATGCCTTTATTTTAAAAGTTAATAGGAGTAAAATCAGCACTGATTGACACATTGTGACCAAGCTTGGTCTTCATCATGGTCAGTGTCTGTTTTCCTGTTAACTTTTCAAGCTGATTCAACAAACAACCCCAAACTAATCAGTAAACACACTCGTCTTTACATGTCATCACATTGTGAGATGAATTAAAAGGAAGAAAAGGACAATATAAAAAGAGAATGAATAAATAAAATGTAGCAGATCATATCAGAAATAAACGAGGAAACTGGCTTGAAACAATACAGTCTTAATTTGTGTATTTTCTAGTAATCACCCTCCATAATTAGTTTTACGTGAAACTGAAATTCTTTTGAAGTGTCAAAATGTTAACGTGGCTCTTGAAATTTGAGAGGACTGGCAGATCATTCTTGGGTTCCTCAGGAATAGATAACAGGTTACAACAAAATAGGGTCAAATTTGCAGCTTTGAGGCCTCAGTCAATTAAAAATAATTCTAGGAAATTCATAGAAATACAAGATATTTGAGTTAAATGCATAGACAAGAGAAAGATTATCTGATATAATAATGGGAGGAAAGGGTAATATATATATATATATA
>CAEGAG010262462.1:0-64136 GCA_903067065.1 Brachyrhaphis terrabensis | reverse complement strand
AATTTTTGGGTTGCATTATATACAAGCTATATTCAGGGAATCATAAGGAATTATTTTCATTATTTCAGGAATATATATATATATTTAAGATGCACTTGTATTAGACTGAACTACCTCTTTCTTGCTCCTTTGCTCCTCTGGAGAGGTGAAGGAGCAGCCTTTGTGGACCTGCTGCAGGCAGAGGGTGCAGATCAAACGCTGGTGTTGGCTGCAGAAGAGCTCCATCAGCTTGTGGTGGTCGGTGCAGATCCGCTCCATCAGGTCCCCGACGGGGGGCGTCAGCTGGTGGAGGCGGAAAATGGGGTTCTCCCGGTGGGGCCGCAGGTGCTCCTCACAGAAAGAGGCCATGCAGGTGAGACAGGTCTGGGCTGCCTCGGCCTCCATACAGGTGTCACAGCGGACCACATCCCTCTTCTTCTCGGGTTTGCTTGCAGCAGCCCCTTCGGTCTTGCTGGACCTGACCCTGAAGGTCTCCACCACGGTGCTGAGGACCGTGTTCTTCTTCAGCTGCGGCCTGGTGGCGAACAGGGTTCGGCACTGGGGGCAGCTGTAGAAGTCCTTCCAGGTGGCGAGCAGGCAGTTCTGGCAGAAGTTGTGTCCGCAGGGGATGGTGACCGGGCAGTCAAAGGTGCTCAGACAGATGCTGCAGGTCAGCTCGTCCTCCAGGCTCATGAGAGAAAAGCCAGAGTCGTCGGCTTCGGCCATCATGAAAACTACAGCTGCAGTGACGAAGAAACGAAACTTAAAGGCGGCGCCTGACAAAAACGAAAGTAAGAGACAAACTAGTACAGATTCATTTACGAAAAAAAGTTAGGAAATTAAAATAATATACATCAAGTCTGTATCAGTCGGCTGCTTTTAAACAAGCATGCAAATATTACGTGTCGTTAGGAGCTTTAATTCCTTTAGTTTAACACGGTCATTGACAGACAGTGTCATACAATTTCATAAGCGAGCGCTACTGTTAAACTTCCGCTCTTAAATTCTCAATAAATGTCTCTTACAGTACCTTAAAGTTTTTGTGGACGCAGTTCTGGTAGGGTTTTCAGAGCACTCTGTCTCAGACCAGGCGGAACCGAGGAACACAGAGGAGAACCGAGACACATCGGCTCTAAGCAAAGTCCCTCCCTTATGTTTAATAGCAGGTGTGGCGTAACGCTCAACTCAGAGTTCATTTCACATCAAAACTCAGCCTGTTGTAGTTAAATACCTTCGACCAGTGATTGGCTCCTCTAAAATACGATAAATTACGTAATCATCTAAAATGCAAAATTGCTAATTTACATAGGAAAGCATCGGGTGATGTGGGAGGTATCGCGCATATGCATGCTCCAAAAGGTTTTCTGTCATTTACATGCCCCACACTCCCACAGACAAACAATAGCACTTTTGTGTTGAACAAACAATATGCACTTTATATGGGCAAACACTGCAACATTTTAATGGTGTTTAATCTGACATCTGATTTGTAGTTTTCAATCCACTGCTACGTTAAAGGGCTATTTCAGGGTCTTTTTTTGTGGTTAACTCCATTTGATCATTTCTCATTTGAAACTTATTTTGACTTATCAAAACAGAAGTGGATAATTAACTGAACCAAGGTTTTTGAAATGCAGCTATAGATTTCTAATAGAGGATATTCTAGAGAAATAAGACCACCCATATGTCCCATATTAAAACCTCACATATGTCCCATGTGTCAGGGTTATATTTAGGCTACATGCCACGGAAACAAAGGGAAAACAGAAAGTCGTGGATCACAAAGTAACTGTTCCAATACATTCTTCTGAACTTAAATATTAAGCAAAAATAAATGTTTCCCACAGTTGCATTTATTTTAATGGGGTTAGATTTAAAAATGTCAATGGGACTCTTTGTAGTTTTTTTTTATTATTATTTGTCAGACAAGTTTACAAGTAAAACACATTTGACATTTTGGTACAAAAAAGAAGTGGAAATGTTGATGAACCTTGTAGGGTTGTTTACTTTAGCACAGGCATTTATACAAAATGAGAAGTGTATATTTTTCTGTCTCTGTCCGGGCTCAGGTGCTGTTGATGCGGGGCTTTTCAGGGTGCTGCGTCTTGTTCTGGCTGCTGCTGTAGGCCTCGTTGAGCTGCTGCAGGTCCTTCATCAGGCCTGCAAACTGTTCCTCCTGAGAGTAAAGTGAAAGCAGCCATTAATGTACTGTCATCATTTAAAGTTGTACTAAAAAAGAATCATCTGCTTGGGTTCACACATGGCCATATTCTTAAACATAATCAAAACTTTTAAACCAAATTCCTTCTAGGATCCAGGTCCAATGAATACAAAAAAAGCCATAAAACAAGCCCATATCTCCACCCTTTCATTACCATGCTAGAGTGTTGATTTCAGGTTTTTCTGCTGCTTCATTTTTGTCAAACAGTGGATTGCATTGTGGTGAAATTACCATTATGATGCCCTTCGTCTTTCATACACTTCTTTCCTTTTTTCAGATTCAGCCTTGCAGATGTAAGTGGTGTTGCCATTTTCCACTTACAGAGAAGTGGCTAATTCCTGGCAACCTTTCAAAACAGGTTAAACTTGTTGTTTGCTAATTGTACTTAAATGTGAACACGTGAGTCCGAGCCACTCCTGTGAAGACTCGCAGCCGTCTGGAATATTTTCAACTTGCCAGGAAAACATCGTTCTGTTCCGTGTTTGAATGACAAAAATGTATTGGAAAAAGACAATTTTTCAAGTTGTAGTACAACTACTACAGGTTAGTAGTTGTACTGAGAGCAAATGTTCATGTCTCAGATCATTGCTTTTGTCTTTCTCCCATTGCACCTGAATGCATAACACCAGAAAAGGCAAAGAAGACGTTTTTGTAAAGCTTCTAGCCAGAATCTTTTTTAAACACATCCATTTTTATTTATTTATTTTTGTATTATATTTATTTCTTCGTTTACAAGCTTTTAGCTAAATTCCTTCTTGAAAGGGGTTCTCTTGAATTTTGCTCAGCTGCAATATATATATATATATATATATATATATATATATATATTTGAGTCGTGTTTGAGAACATCCTACATTTAACAATAAAAAATTGTTTAGCATTTCGATGGACTGACAAATGCTGCATTTGCATGCTTTCTTGCTCAAACTGTGTGCAGCTAACCAAATAAATTTGACTTAAATCCATTTGAATTCATTCTAATTTTGAAGATAATTTTAATATCTAAATTAAATTCACTGACTGATATTTATGTCTCTGCTTTCCTTACCAGCACATTCATTCTCTCGGCTGCGGCAAGTGCAACACCTAGTCTTCTCTCATCTTCTTCTCTTTCCTCTTCAATCACTCCCAACCTGGAAGAAACACAGACATGCCAGCAACATACGACATGGTGAAGTTAGAAAAATGGGGGGAAGTTTGTCTCTTCAATTTGAACCCAAAGATTGCTTTAGCAGGCACCAAAACTTCGATACAATCTCACCTGAAGGTGGCACTGGCGAGCTGCTCCTCTCGCACCGCCAGCAGGTTCTTCAGCTCATACACCTCAGCTTGCAGCATTGCATTCTGGTCCTGGCTTTGGATGATGAAATCCTCGAGACGTTTGGCCATGTCCAGCTCCCGCTCTGTCACCTGCTCTATCCCCAGACGGAGCTCTGACAGCTCCTGGGCGTGCTGGAGGGGAAATCACACTTTTATGTAAATGTAGGAAATTGAAACCCAGTGTGAAATCAGTTCTGGGGATGGATGGATGGTTGAAACATACCCGGTCCAGTAAGCTGAACTGCTCGTTCTCGGCCTTCATCTCACCGGACTCCCTGTTGGGGTTGACGATGATCCATGGAACTGGTGCTGGAGCACGCCTGATGCTTTCACTCTAAACAAGGTAGACAGGAGTAGACAGGAGACTGTTGGGTTTGTTTTACTGGCAAAACAAAAAATATCTCTGGAAAATGTCAAATGGCATAGATTTACTGGTTGGTATCGCACCCTGAGACCAGCCTTTACTCACAGTATCTGGTCGTGTGATAACTGGCTCGTTGACCTCGGCCTCTTGCTCTTCGTGGTCCGATGTCGGCAGAGCTTCAGAACTGGTCTGCCTCTTCAGGGCTTGTTTGCCGTGACCGGGACGTCTGTGTGGAGCACTCTGGGTTCTGGTGACTGGTTTCCTCTCTCTCATGCTCTTACGTGGCCTGCTTTCACTGCGAAATAAACAGAACAGTGTGTCATAATGTCAATATTTCATCCATTACTGAACTGTAAAAAAACAAAATGCAGTTTTCAAATTATTCAAATGATTCTTTTGTGTCTTTTTTTTAGGTCTTTGATAAAATGTCCTGCAAAGCTGCATGTAAAAATATTATCTTTTGTGATTCTAAAAAGCAAGGAACAAAATGTGTTGCCACTTTAAAAAAATGGTTTAAATAGTTTACTACAGATTTTTTCTACAAGTAGCTGACACAGCAGTGGTTTGTGGTACATTCAGTTTTATTTTGCTTCACAGACAAAAGACTAGTCTATTGGAAAGCCAAAGTTAACCGAATCCAGTGCATATTTACTGAGTGAAAATCTACTGTTGTCATCATTTCCTTAGAGATTATATATATTTCAAATGATCTTCATTACTTGTGAATTATTTAACAAGTACACAGCTGCCATGTAGTACCTGTCTTGTAGACCTTTGGAGTCCACAGGCAGTCTCTGGAGGGAAGACTGCAGAGGACTGTACTTTCTCAACTCTCGTGGAGGAACATACACCGGTTTGGATGGTTTTGTATGACTGCAAAATAGAGGCCGGTCAAAATAGCAGCATAAAGCTCATGGAAGAGGCTCAAGGCCCCTAACTTACCTGTTCACAATGATCCGAGGTGCTTCAGGACCAAGTGAATCACTTATCTGGTTCAGGATTGAAGGCAGAGGATGCAGCTCGTCAATTGTGTCCTGAAAATGAAAAGCTGGAAGTTAGTTTTATATCATAAAATAACACCTGATGCATAATGGACTCTCGTTTGCTCATGATTATCAACCAAACTGGAATCACTTTTCATCCCACCTGATTCTTCTTATAGATAATGTCCACAAGGAGGCCGTGCAGCACAGCCAGACGCAGGGGCAAGTCTACATAGCCATCAAAGGATGTCATCGGGATTTCAGTGTCTTGATTGGACACTGTTTGCAGGAAACACCTCATCCCATCCCAGTGCTGATCCAGGAATTCATTCATGAACAGCATGTACTCCTCCTTCTCTCCAAACCTGAGTCCACACAAAACATTTCATTTGCTTAAACATTTCAACTTTCACTCATGTAGAGTTTGTCAGCACGAGTTGAGATGACTAGATGCGACTCACAAGGTGGAGTTGGCCAGGTTCTGGATGACTTTGGCAGTAAGGGTGAGGGTCCGCAGGGTGTTCGGCTCCGGATATGCCTGTGTCAGTCCGAAAAGAGAAGGACTCAGGATAGCAGGACATAAGAAGCGAAGGAAGAGCGAGGCAGAGATGAGTCGCTGCCCAATTTCTGCTTTCCCCTTGTCTTCACACAGCTCCATCCATTTGGAGAAGATTTTGTTTAATTCCTCGGGAAAAGACCTGTGAAAGAGAAAGATACGCTCGATCAGTTCCTGGAAGCATTTTTTCTTTTGCTTCTTCTTCTTCACCAAGCCGTCATGTCTCACCCGTGTATCTCAATTATCTTCTGCACCACATCTTCACAGGTTTCCCTCAAGTGCTGCTGGTTGCTCGACAGTTCAGCAGCGGGACATTTGAGAGGGTCAACTTCACAGTTCTCCACTGAGGCGTATAGTCGGTTGATGAAGTCCCCTTCATAAGAATAAGAAAGAAATAAATTAAAGCAGATAGCATTCAAAACATTTCTTAATGTATGTGAAAAGAAAACAGAGATTCAGCCAATCCGATCCAGTATTTGTATCAGATCTAATATTGACCTTTCACTGATTGGCTATTAATAGAGGTACTGTAAGAGAAAACTGCAGATCTCTACAGAGGAGCAACAATGGTCTTCACCTGATAACAGGCAGGTTTATTTTGTTGATGATGCTCATTTATTTTGTTTAGTTTTTTAACGTTTAACCACAGCTTGCCATGGATCTTAAATCATTTGGAAATGTCGAAACCCTGCCGGAAGTCCTTGACTTGAGGTATGAATTTTTACAATCTGGATTTTATGCATTAAGCCTCTGCTGTTAAAAAAACCTGTTAGAACAGTTTTAAATTGTTGCCATAACACGTTCTTCACTTAGTTTGGCTGAAACAGGGAAGCACTATTTTAGTGAGCTGCTTGGTGAGACTTCTCCTAATCTTTTATGTAGACATGCTGCAGTCAAGAATATTTAATGTCCTCTCCCAACGCAGAAAAGTTTTGATGGTGGAATTTTGTAACAAATAAATGTTTTACAAGTTGGATCCCGACTTGTAAAACTGTTTGATATGCACATAGTGCATGTGCGTTTTTTCCTTTACATTAGGTAAAAAAAAGAAAAGAAAAAAACCCAGTTTGAATAGAAGCTTTTTGGATGTTAAATAATCGGTATCAGCAGATATTTCAATTCATATATCTTTAAAAGAAACCACTATAATCTTTACATATTACCTACCTAGTGTGTCAATTAGGTACTTCTGGCCAACCAGCTTCATATATTCATCTATGGCTTTAGTAGCCAGTGTGTTTTCTCTGAAGATCAACGCTTCCTTCTCTCCGAGTCGGTTAACCTCTGCATCGCCCAAATCAATGAGGAATTCCTGGAAAAAGTCCAACATGAACAATGAATACAGTTTTAAAACAACATAATGCTGAATTATGCATTATGAATCTTGTGTTGACATATTTTCTCAACCTTGGCCTTGCCAATACTCTGGAGTACGTGGACCAGAGCTCCTGCCAGCTCCTCTTTCTCCTTCACGTTGAGAAGTGGCTCCAGGTTTCCGCACATTTCTACATATCTCACTGTCACGTACTCCGCAAACTCTTTGTATTTCTCCATCGGCAGCACTTTCAGGTTCTGGAACCGAGCCTTGATGCGGAGGGAAGCCTGTGAACTCAGCACTTCCTTGTTCCCAGCTGTGGCCGACGCCTTGAAAGGCGTGATGGGATACCACTTCTCTTGATAGGTCCGACCTCGAATATCTGCCAAAGGTATGTTCACGCTGCCCAGAGGATGCAAGCTGGACTCGTCCCGGGAGTGGCGCTTCTTTTTGGAGTCTTCCTCACGGAAGAGATGCAGGCTGATTTGGGAGATGGAGGGAAGATTGTCGAGCTCGAAAAATTCCCCCCAAAATAGTTGGCAGCCACCAGCTGCGCCCCCACTTCCCCCCAGGCCTCCTAAAGACCCGGAGGCACTGTCCCCAGCCATGCTGGAGCGATTAGTTGGCTTGCCGACAGCTCGACTGCTTGTGCGGGCAAACAAGGTTCCATCTAGGTGAACTTCACAGTAGTAGCGCCGTTTGGGGGGGAGATCCTTTGCTTCATTAACCCACAGACTCAAGGAGTTCTCAGTGCGCTCAATGTTATCCTGTGAAAATTAAGGAAGTGTTTTACGTGGTATTTAAATGTTGTGTAACGTATTTTTCCACATGCAGAATAACTGACCTTGTTGGGCTGAGCAGCACGTCTCAAGTCTTCAATCCAGCGATCCCGTTCGGCAGCCGAGGAGCAGCCAAAGCAGTGGGTGTTTTCAGAATTTATCACCTGAAAAACACAAAATCCATCCAGTTACTGAGAAGACCCAGCACATCCAGCCTGTAGAACCCAAAGCAAAGTTTACCTCAAAGCAGTACTTTTCCCCTAAGATTGAGCTGTGGACCGGTCTGATGACAGTGCTGGTGTCGGCACTCAGATCCAGACTCCCTACTGGAACCGATACAGACTCACGGGAACCATATTGCCTGTAAGTTACAAACAACAGTGAACAAGTTAAGCAGAGTACACCTTTACAAGCAAGTCCAAGCTAGGTACCAGTCTCGCAGCATGCCATGGTTTCAAAAGGGACAGTTTTAAAATTGCATAAGTTATATGCCACCTCTTTTTAATGGTTTAAAGTGCTGAAAGCTGTGAGAAGCATGACTGTAAAGCAACTGACTGCAGGCTAACTACCCAAAGCAATGATCAACTAATTGCAGCTGTAGTATTTTTATTCAGCTTTATACTGTGAGAATCTCATACTGGCTCATGAACTTTTGTACCTAAGTCCAAACCCAATAAAAAAAAAAGTTTACATACACTTAGGAAATCATACTTGTTGACACAATTTCCCATAAGTCAATTGTCATAATATTATGACTATTTTATGGATGGATGATTTTCTCATTAAATGCATGAGTTTACCATCATCTTCAGCTGTTTTTTTCTTTCATGCTGTGTGGGAAGATAATTGCTTTTAAAGGAAAGAAGCAAATTTAGATTTATTTCCTGTGTTAACCAGAGGAGGTTAAAATACTTTAGAAACACAAGAGTGTGCTTTACCTGCTTAGTTTGTTTAGTCCCGGGTTCAGTTGGGTGGCACTGTTCCTTTTGGCCTTATCCAGGCGCCGTTTGATCAGTCCCTGAGGGTGAAGATGTTACACCGGGGGGATAAATGCAATTATGTATTTCGTCAAGAGGAAGTGCAGTGTTGGCACACAGATTATCTGATGCATGCTCACCCGTACACCACCATCCTGGTTCTTCGGCCGAGAGCCGCCTGGGAGGCCCACAGGGTCAGGGCTGCATTCTGAGGGTCAAGATGAAATGTGTCAGCATGAGAGACGCATGTAAAGACCAAAAGGACATTAAATCCATCAGAAGGTTTGTGGAAAATATACGTTAGGTCATTTTTTTTCCCCCCCTCAAAATGTTGTTAATCCTGGCATTTTTCACTTGGGACATTTTTAGCTTGTAAAGAGAAAAAGCTGATATTTGAAAGATATAAGCCGTTTACTTCAATGCATTTTGTTAAGTCATTTCGAAAAAATTTGGTAATCAATACCAGCTTTTTAAAAAAAAAACCCAACAAAATCTTCTTCTAAAACTCACATTTTCTACTTTTAAAAGCAGTTTATGACACATCTCCCAAGTAAAATTCAGCACAATGGTTCCCCACCCAGTGGACATATTTGTTTATCGAAGGAAACATTTGTCAGAGCTGCAGTGATAGTCGATGAACCCAGAATGACAGGATGTGGTTTTTAGTTGGAGGCTGATAGCTACAGAAATCATAGTCAAACTTATAATATATGAACGGGGATTCTGTGAGTCTTCCATGTAAATTAACTTCTTCAAAATCTTCAATATGTAATTTCCTCCTCTTTTTACTTCTAGAGTCACTTCTTCAGAATGAGATAAAAGTTAAGAGGAAAACAACAAAGCATTTAAGGTAGAGCACTGTCGGACTTTTTGCTTACCTAAAGTTCCTCCACAAACAATCCAGCGTCTAAATCCCATCATTTAGTCCGAGCTGAAAAAGGCGTTTCGCTGTCTTACTTAAGAAGCTGTGTCTTTAACATTTCCTTCCTCTGTTCAGTAAAACATGCTGCTCCTGATAGCGTTCAACGACCTAGACATCTCAAAATTGCAGCTTCTAACTTTCTCTTAATATTTAAGCGGAAATCAAACAAGATGCTTCTTGATCCCTCCCTGTGCTTCTCTATCCCCCTGTGCTCTTCTTTCTCTGCGTCTGTTCATTGGACTGTTTGAGCAACCAGCCGCGATGTTATCTTTCTCAATAACTCACAGAGGAAGCAATTTGACAGTAAGCCTCCTCACAATCTAACATTCAGCCATTTCCTGTGCGACTTTGTGCAGAATCACACGTCTGATGCCAAGAGACAGACGCTTTTCCCCAACTTTGGTACCTTTGTGTCTCACTTCATGTCTCACTTGTGTGTGTATTGACCTGCGTCATTGTCGGCGAGGTTCTGCACGCTGAGGTTGGACAAGCAGCTGCTGACACGGTTTCGGATCCACGTCGTCGGCTGAGGAAGACGCACACATTGAAACTCTCCAAAATTAGACAAACGTGTTTTTAGAATGGCTGTGAAATGTACAACAGGTGCGTCTGGAAAAAGTCAGGAAGGTTGGCAAAAAGTTTATTTATTTCAGTGATTCGATTCAAAACTGCATTGAAGTACGTGAGTGATACGCTCTGTATTATATAAATCCATTAGACACAGAGTGATGTTTTCAAGTATTAATTTTTTATTATAGCTAAGAAAAACAAGAATATAACAAAAACCCAAAATGTAGGTTTTTTTTGGAAAATTGTAGAATTACATGACACCAATAACAAGACATAAAATAAATGCCACCACACACAAAATGATCCAGCTTAATCATTCTATTGCTATCCTTGAGCAATTGCCATTATTTTCTACTACACTTCTTCCTTTCACTCAACTTTCCATTAATTAATTTAGAATATACATCCCAACGAGTCTCAGTTGTCATATTAAAAGTACCTTTTGAAAACAACAAACTTAGTATTAAACACTTTTTATTAAGTCAACATTTCAGTTTTTTTTTTATTTTATATAAATATATTTTTATAGAGCTGATGTAATAATTAAATTTTAAATTTCACATTCTTATTAAGATCGCTGGAGACAGACACCAGCACCCCTTGCTGTTACCCATCTCAGCAACTCGTCTCTACATGCTTAGGGATACGTGTGTAAGATAATGGACGAATGAATGGATGTTCTCATAGTCAGTGGAAATGATCATAATTAAAAGAAATTGAGTCTTTTAAGCATCCATCTGTGTGTAATTAATCTATACAACATGTTTGACATGGTGATAAAATCCCTGAAATAAATGGGCTTTTCAGAAATATTCTAATTTATTGAATTGGTCTGTGCACGATTTGCAGAGAACGTGAATTTAGGTTTTCACTACCTGCAAGCCATAATCATCACAATTTATGAAATTGTTTAGAAGACATCACTCTGTGTGTAATAAATCTGTGACCTGAAATAAATTCACTTTCTGTTTTTGTACGTTTTTAGATAAACCTACATACAGGTAGTATAACTGTGAGACTTGTTACCTCATCCTCTTGAGTGATGAGGATTTGTCCGTCTCCCAGGATGCAGTTGGTGATGTCCCATAAGGGGACCTCCTGCGGTGGGACCCAGTTTTGTCTTGTAAATTCACCGGCTGCAGCATGTGCCGGTTCGACCTCCTTCAAGTCTGCAAGAGGACATTGACTTCACTCACACATACAGTCAATAGGGAAAGAGGTGTCTGTGATCTACGCCATCATTTCGGGCACACGGTGACCCTAGTTTGTTTTTTAGTTCTGATCATTACGGCCTGATGAGACGACACTTATCTCACTCACCGTGTGGCCACTCCCATTTACTGATGCTATCCGTTTCTTCATGACACACCAAGAGATACGGATATCCTGTTTTTTCTCAGTAGCTTTGCTCAACTTCCTTCTTAATTTGCATTGTCTCTGTGTTTACTTTTAAAAACTATTTTTTGTGGATGCAGGCTTTTTAAAGAAAAATGCAGAAAATGAAGATGCTGAGAAAAGCACTGAATAAATGCACGGTTGTTGAGAAGCAATGGTTTTGTAGAATCACTATAATGATTAAACAATACTCAACTACATTGCATTCACCCAAACTACTTGTTGAAAGTATCCTCTCGAAAATGACTAGACTGCTTGCTGGTACCTTTTCCTCTGCGACATCAGTGAGACTTTAGGATTAGAAGAACCTGTTCACTGGAGTTTATACTTTGTCTTATCCCAATAATCTAAGAGATTATTAGAAAAATAATATCAGGAGGAAAATTTGTTGTCAGCTGGTGTTTTTTAAGTGTAACTACCTTCATAATCTGTGGTTGATTGTATTTGATTTTGGTGAACAGAATAGATGAACCACAGTGTTTTATATTCAAGCACCTTCTGCAGGATCAGTTCCAGTTTTTATTGCCGTTACTTGAAGCTAAAGAGATTTTCTGTCCAAACGCAGTGCAGCGTAAAGTGTGCCATCTTGTGTCGTAAGTTCATTCTGGCGCAGCACTCTGCAGTTCTCTACCCGGCTGTGTGAGGTCAGAAGGAGTCATGCACAAAAATCCAAAATCTGTTTGTTTCTTACTAATCACTTTCATCTGACCGCACACAAGCTCTAGTTTGAAATGGTTATCAGACGTCATGTGACTGTTGGGTGTTGCTCACACGTTTTCCTGCTTCTCCCTTCTCATCACTGAACATGATGCAAGGACATCGAGTTAAAAGCTTGACTTGTCAATCGAGACGCAGCTTGGGGATTGCAGGTCTCCCAGCAGCCACATGTGCAATTTGGAGGTGTGTGTAGTTCTCTCTAGCCTGGGGCCATCGTCATGGGGAGCTCAACACTTACAGATGCTTATGTCAAATGGGCTACATCATAGTGTAATGTTTTATTTTATTATCATTTGTTCATTGTTTTTTTTTTGTTTGTTTTATATGATCCTTTTGTTCCAGCTAGAATAGTTAAAGTTAATTAGTCTATTTAGTTTGGCAGCTCAATGTGTGTTTTAATAGGTTGTAGCCTTGAAATCAGCGTTACTTCTTCAAATTCTCTGATGACACAAGCTGTTGCTCCTCTCTACCAAACCTGGAACTAATAATGCTGTCAGCAGTATAATTAACACCCACGATCCTAACACAGATGTTTGTTGCCTCTCTAGAGCCTTGCAGAGACCATGCACATTCTGGCTAATTTGTATTATTAAAGTGGCGTGTCAGTCCAGTGTAAAGAAGACCTAATAGCAGTCGGAAATAAGAAATACGTCAAGCACAGACTCCTTGGGAAGCTTTTATGTTTTCCTTGTTTCTCCATGTAGGAAACCATAAATGGTTTACGCTTCATTTATCATTATAACATCACCTTTATGTTTCATCCTTGCACTGATCTTTTTCATCCCATTTCTTTTATTTTAATCTGTGACGTTATTTGAATGATTTTATTATTACTTTTATTGATTGCATCTTTAATTGAGGTGACTTTGTTTTTTCATTATGTGTACTCTCCTGCCAGTCTTTTGACTGAAAGCACTGTACAAAGTTTTCTATATTATTATTATTATTAGATTTTTTCTTTGTGCACAGGCCCAGGATGTATTTTGGCAGACACAGACCTACATTATTTTTAGGCTGTGATAATTAATACACCACCAAGATGAACCATTTTAGTCTGGACTCTGAGGTGACAATAATCTCATAGTTGAGGGCGTGGCCCGGGAGGCGGAGCATGATGGGGCATTGGGTCCACACTGATCAGCTCACCCAGGATGCCCTTCATGCTAGAGCTGCAAGTTCAAATAGTTGACACGTTTTGGAATCAACTAACGTTGATTCAAAATTGACCAAAATTAGAATATATTTTGTAATTATTTCTGCTGCATCCTTTTGCTCAGTGCATCACTGATTAATGTGATTAACCTCTGAAATATTTTCAATCTTCCACTTTTTTTGTGCATACAAAACAATCCAATAGTTATTATTAAAAGAAGCCACTCTATTTTGTTTTTTGTGTAGAATCCTTTAATTTCAAAGTAAGCTAATAATATCTCCAGCTTGTGCCATTTCTGAATTAATGACTTCCATTTTTAAAGTCAGCTAGTTTACAGTTAAGTACCAGCCACTGTTTTTCAGTAACGTTTGTTTTGAAGTTCCTTCTCACCCTTAAATGAAGCTTCTCACCATGTCAGCTCAGTGGTTAAATACGAGCCTGATACGGTTTTGTGAAAAGAGGTCTCCCATACCACACCTTTGTGCCACCAGAACATCTGAAATGCAACAGGAAATCATAGCCTCGCCACATGTGGTGAACTTTTTACTGCGTTAGAATCGGACGCACTTTTACGTGGGAAAATCCACTTTTGTAGAGATGAAGTCCCATGCAACCTAATCATTTAAAGTTGCTTTATCATCTTAAACGTGAAACTCAGCTCAGTGTTTTTTCTTTAGTACCTTTGTCATAAACTCAGATTATGTGTTGTTACCTGGCAGCAGTGCGTGCTCGCTGTTGCGGCTCTGCAGCCTCGGCCTCTTGAGCTTCTGGGTCACGTTCCACAGGTATTTTTTGAAGATCGTTCCCCCACTTCCTTTCGGCGAGGGGTCATTGGAGGAGGCCCCTGCAGCCTCTGGGGCGGCTGATGATGAGGATGAAGCTGGCTGGGCTGAGCTGGCGGAGCTGGAGGAAGGTGTTAAAGCTGCAAAAAGAGATCCAGGAGGCTCCGACAAAGCCCTCCTGAACGGGTTCTTCCTGGTGACCCCGGGACCTTTCTCAACCTTGGTTGCCTCTCCACTTTTCCCACCTGTTGAATTTTTGTCCCCAGGATCCTCACTCAGGGCTTTGCGCCAGCTTTGCATCTTGCTCCACTTGTTGCTGGAGGCCTTCTGGATCTTGTCGATAGTGGACGTGGAGGCGGCTGCAGTCCCGTCTCCTTCTTCTCTCGGCTCATTGAGCGTTCCCTTGGAGCCGGTGTGCCACTTGTACGTGTTGAGGGGATCGGGGGTCTCAGACGGTTGAGGATGCTCGACAGGAGACTCCTTTTCCTTCTCCGGTGACCCCTGCTCCTTTGATAGAGGCTGAGCTGCATGCTCTGAATCTTTCTCCTCGGTGCCCATTTCAGATTTGACTTGCCTGCTGCAGAACTTCTCTCCAATTTAAAGCTGCATTAACTACCTTCATAGGAGGTTTCTCCAACGTCCTTTCTGAGTTACTGCTATCTTCAAGATTTTTTTTTTTTTTAATTATTTATTTTTGCTCACACAGGCAAAGTAGTCCTCCCTGGTTCAGTCTCGGTGCTTGTCTCGTTTCCTGTCTCATAAAAAAAAAACGTTATCCGGCAACAACAGTCGCAGAGCTGCTCCGCCTGCGGTTTCTCTGCTGCAGGACCCAAACTCCTCTGCTGCGTGCGCCGTTTGCTTCCTCATTGAGTGTCACTGAGAACTTCACCTTTTTACACAAAATCCTACTATTTTTGCCTGCTGTTTAAGTTGTGAATAAAAACACATTTCCCTCCCTCACTTCCTGTTCTGCTTTGATGTAATGTTTTAAAACACAGAGTCATCTCCATTAACTACGACAAACTGAAATGCAGTTTTTTATTTGTTTCAAAGTAAAAAAAAAAAAAAGAAAAAAAAAGCAATCGTTGCTATTTTGAGAATGAGGTCCACCGTCGGGCTGTGAGAGGTAGTGCACAGTTTTTTCCGTAAGGTGAAGTTTTGACAGATTTTGAGTTGTCTGTTGTGGCACAGCGGTGTGAGGAAATGTGGCTTTGCATGTTTTTACTCAACAGGTTCTTGAGCTTGATGACATTTATATCAACACATTTCACACTTGAAGTAAAATACTTAAGAAAGTGAATTCCAAACAGGTTTACACATAATCTGATGTGTATTGGATCTATCAGCATTCACCTCTGCGTAATTGTCAGAGCTTACCTGTGGGCGTATTGTGGACTGTTGACTGTTAAAATCAATTTCCTGTGAAAGCAAGCCTGTGCTTCCTGTCAGATCAGTCTGTCAGAGTCACAAAACCACTTCCTGTTCTCGTTCTTCTCTCAGCTTGTTCACACCTGCAGGATGTCCTACCGAAGCCTGATGGCACATTGATCCACAATTTAATTCAATTCAGTTTATCTATAAAGCACTGAAATTCACAGCAAATGTCATCTTGGGGTACTTTACAAAAATCATTTAAATCCAATCATACATACAGTCCAATTGATGCAATTATGAAACGGCACCAAAAACTCAATTAATTACTCAAAGTTTAAACAGTTTCTATCTAAGGAAGCCCAGCAGGTTGTATTGAGTCACTGGCATCCACTCCTTCTGGATGAGCATGCAGCGACAATAGACAACCGCTTGCATTGTGTCGTTGACTTTATGGCAATCTCTCATATCGATGATGCATGCAGCGACAGTGGAGAGGAAAAACTCCTCTTTGACAGGAAGAAACCTCCAGCAGAACCTGACTGGGTCCAGGCCAAATGCAAGGACCGACTGGTGGGTTTGAGAAGGCAGAGCAGATACACAAACAGAAACAGAACTCATGTAGGAGGATTAAGTTACAGAAAAGTAAAAAGTTAACAGCAGAGCGAGAGAGAGTGATAATGAGAGAGAGAGAGAGAGAGAAAGAAAGAGACTGTTTAGTTGTTGGCAGCATTATCTAAGCTGATGTCCTGATTTGAACGTAACTCTGTGGGTTCAAATGTTGAAGTGTAAGCACAATGTGAAAATCAATGATAGTGGAAATCAAATAAACATGAATTCATGTGAAAACATTGTTAGAAATTATGTTGTCCCTTTAGAAAATGGATTAAGTAATGAATTTGGAAACCGAAGGATTTTTCCAATACTGACGCTTATGTACATCTGTATGATAATAAAAGTGAACTCCAGTATTGTAGACTGCATGGGAATCTTGAGAAGCTGGATGTTTAAAAAGCTCACCATCTGATCCCAACACTATGATTTTACAAAGTTATCATTATTAATTTGTCAAAATAAACATCTGAGCAGCTTACAGTAATTTAATTCTGAAAGTTAAAGCTGCAAGTGACTGAAACATGGAGCCAATGTGGAAAATGCAGGCAAGAGCCAAATAACACAGTCATTAACTCCCCTCTGGTGGAGACAATAGGGAAGCACAACGATTTTTCTTTTTGTTCCGAATACTTAGATGCATAGTTATGTGTTTTGGTTATAATGATAACAAACATTTCAAGTTGGAGTTATGATAGGTAGGTTTTTGTCTGTAAAATCCAGGAAGGAAGATAACGAGTTCTACATCCCGGTTGAGTTTAAAAATAATGATATTTCTGTGGAGCATGTGATCTGATTTTGTTTTGTTATACATTTAGATAGATAAATGGGCACCAAGGGATTTTATGCATTAAGAGTAAAAAAACCCAAAAAAAACCACCTATGGCTTCAAGTCTGACATTAACAATGTTTGATATAATGTAGTCTTTAGTATGCAAGTTACCACCACAAAAGTTACACTGTATAAATAAATTATAATACTGATTGGTACAAAATGCTAAAGTCGATGTAGTTGCTCTTAGAATAAGTTTACTTTATCCGATTAACACCTGAAAAAGATAGTAGGTTTGAGTTGCTTTCTTCTCACTCTGATTAAAAGTGAGAAGAAGGCAAAACTAAAGCTGAGCTCGCTTAGTAGAAAGCCCACTCACCCTGACAAGGTACAGCCTATGAGTGGGGTTAGTTTTCTATTTTTTTTTTTTAATTTTAATAAGCAGAACTAATAATGAACCCCCCCCTTCCCTCCCAAATCAGTCAAATCAAAAGGAAAAATCTTGTGTGTGCTTCTGGCATTTCTCTTCCCACTTCGTGATACAGACATGAGGAAGTCGTTGCCTAATTGTTTTTCAGGGGAAGGAACCCTCCAGTTTTGCAAAGGATAAATAGTTTTCACTTCCTGTCAGACTGCTTTCCTTCATTTAAAACTTTTTTTTTTTTAAGTTCTTTACCCAACTGGAGCTTAAGGTGCCTTTTTTTTTTATTGGGATTGGTTCTGGGGGCCACATGGAGCCAAATATCTTTTCTGCCTGGGATTGTACAGGAAAGCTTTATGTCTGTTGACTGGAGGAACTCTTGGAGGGATTTTGAGGACTACTTATTAGTAGTTTGTGGACACCTTAAGTGTTTTTGTTTTGCTGGTGGTTTTGGTTCTGTGCATGTGGAAGGCTGGGCGACTATCTGCGGTCTTACAGGCAAACCTGAAAATAAACAAACATTAGGCTTTTGGAAGCATTTGGATCTGAACAGGGTTTTGTTCCAGAACACTTCTCAATGTAGTAGCAGGCGCATGTCGGCACTCCTCAGTTTGATGGTTCGTTTGGATCATCTGGTGTAACATAAGTGTACTGGTTCCCAGTAATGGCACAAGTGCAGGAACAGCAAGCCATACCTGGAGCAGGTTCCATCCTTTGGGCTTTAGGTGAGCTGGGTTCAATTGTTGGAACTTCAATCCAGTTGCAGCTCCCAGAAGATGAACTAGACTTTTGTTGAAAAAGACATTCTCAAAACTGTAAAACCAGATGAATGAAGATATTTTTTCCTACATGTCGATAAAACTTTGATTTCAAGGAAACAACATGAGAGAAGGGGGGTCAAATGAGAGCTTTCAGCTAATTGAAACATTATGAAGACCAGTAAGTTCTTTAAATTTTTCCATAATTCAAGTTTATTGACTTCAAAACTTAAAGGCGACATGTTCTCATTCATCCAAAGCAGTTTTTTTTTGTTTTTTTTAAATACAGTTTCCTACATGGAGGTACAGAGAAGATATGCAGTGATGTCAGCAAAGGAAGCAGGGAGACAGAATCGTGTCGAACAATCGAGACAAACAGTTATATAGCCCTCGTTTATGACTGAGATCTGGATGGAAAGCATCAGCAAAGCCTGGAGACCTGGCATCCGGTATGAAAACACTTCTTCATGCCTGTGACTTAAGCCGAGGTCCAATGATAAACCAAAAAAAAAAAAAAAAAAAGCACACAGAAGGGAAATAGAAAGGAAATTTATAAGATTAGAACATCAGCTCTCAAAGTGCAACTAGACAAGAGCAGGGAAATATTTGCTTACCGGGTCAAAAAGTGTTAAACATTTCATTAGATATATTTCCTCCACTTTACGGCAAACATTCATTATTTTACACCATCACACACACTTCCTCATTCACAAAAGATCCTTTTCCTCATCTTATTGCATTTGATGTCGTTTAAACAACCGTTGACCTTTATTATTAGTTACAAATGAGCAGTTATGGATATCAAAAACAGCTATATTCAGGAGGCAAATTTCCACCAAATCTTTTTTTTTTCTTTTAATATATAATGAAGTAAACTGTATCAAAAACTGTTGCATGGAAGTGTTGTATTTTTAAATGTGCCAGTGGTCACCTTGAAAATAGCAGATGCATTACAAAGGCTAAAATTGTATTTATGGACACATGGCTCTTAAAAATGGCTCTCTGAATTCTTAAATAAGTCAGTAAACCCCCGTGTGCATGCAGAAATGCACCCATTCTGTTCCCGTTTCCACAGCACAGACACAAACCAACACACATACAGTAACACAGTTTATGCCATCATCTTATATCTGCACTCTGAAATCCACACCACCGAAGAAGTGGAACGCTCTTCCAACTCTGGAATATCATTGGCTAGCAGACAGTGGTACATTCACCAATCACGGATGAGGCATCGTTCCTCGTTCTGAGTTCCACGTTCGTGCAGACAGAAGCAAACCTCTCTAACAAAATGTAGAAGTGATGTTAGTGACGGTTATTTTCTTTTTGCCTGCTTGTACACTACTCCACATGCATCTAAATAATAAATATAAATATTTCACACATTAGAAAGTCCAACCTGCGTTATTGCTGCTAGCAGACCTGGGTTTAATATCCAACCGCTCCTCAAGGTGAGAAAGTTCCTCCTTTAAGTGTAGAAATTCGTCAGCAGCAGCGCTGCAAACTTCATTAGCAGTGGATGTTGGAGCCAGGTCTGTTAGGACGCTTAAACCACCAACATTTGACCTATAAAACAACTAACTAGTAACACAAACCCCCTTTTCCAGTAACAATGTGGCAAACGTTTTGTTTGTGCACGTCATAAACATCTGTGTGTTTTAATGTAACAGCATGAGTGAGGTATGAGTCGTCTCAGTACTGCGTTAAGTGGCTGCTAAAGTGAATGCATAAATGTAACAGCGACCTTCCAGTGTCTCTCTCCCAACCAATGGGATGAAAATATTGCTTCTTTCCTCTTCCACAGGGCTTCACCCGCTGACCTCCAAGCAAACCTCCTGTGAATTGTCCGACACCAAAATATATGACCTTTGTGCAAAAAAATCAGCCCTTTAAATCTTTCAGTTTTTTGTTTTGTTTTTTTTGCCTCGGTTTCAGAACTCTTCATCTTTTATTTGTGCGATAGAGTCCAAAGATGAGAGGGAACATGGGGGAGGAGGAGATTTCCACGATGATGATAAAGGCTGTGGAGTGAGGAGGTTCAGGGTCCAGAGCTGCTGGTTTCTACCTGGAGATCATGGAGCTGGACTGGGAGTGGTTAGAGGAGGTGGTAGCAGCGCTGAGCTGAGAAAAACCGCTGTGGCTCGATTCCAAGCTGGTCATCGAACCCCTAAAGGGAGAAAGAGAAAGCGATCGAATGAGTACAGGAAGCTAGCCTGAGCAACACCTTTATGAGTGTGCAACACCAGAGAAACCCCAGCCTGCTAAGGACGGACTCAAAGCATCGTGTGTGCATGACTCATGCACGTGATGCAGAACCATGCGCCCGGATCAAATCCTGCAGGAGCCTCACTCTAAAGCTCACAGGCTGCAGCACACCAAGCCGACACGCCATCACCCACAAAAGCAATTAGTCCCCTGCAATCAGTTACAGAAACTCAAATAACTTAAGTTTTCTAACCAGTATGAGGTAGAACAAAATAAAAACATACTTGAGTGTCAACAGGTCGTGGTGAGAAGTTACTGAAATTAAAATTCCCAAAATGGGAATGTTGAGACTCATCTGTGGTTCATTCAGACTGACAGAGAGCAAAACTAGGAGACTTAGTCTCACTTTAGGAGCCTTCGATTTCCAACTTTTAGGCCTAACATAGATATACAATATTAGATCAACGAAAATGTAATAGAGCAACAAAGCAATCTAGTAGGGTATATGATCTCCCTGAAATAAATTAAAAAAAAACAACTTTATTATCTACTGGCCAGTAAAAATAAAGCAGCTGCCATTAAAACATTTAAATTTTTTCAAGTCGAACTTCCAAAAAAACTGCAAAAATACAGAAACACTGAGCTCCTATAAATCAAGGCTGAAACCCAACCTGGTTAGATTTGCCTTTGATCAATAATAACTGGAACAAATAAAGTGCTGTCTGTTTTTCAACGAGTCATAGTTTTTTCTTTCTTTTCCACGGCAATGTTGTTCTTTGCTAGATGATGTAAAGCACTGAACTGCCTTGTTGCTGAAAATGTGCTTTACAACTAAAATTGCCTCGACTACCTTAAGTGATTACACCAGCAGAATCACAGAAACCAAACAGCCATATACACACAACTTTGAATCCAGTGTAGCCACTCATAAATTTGTGCCACTTGAAATGTTTGCAGATAAGCACAAATGTATTTATTTAAGCTTAAAGTTGTGGTTAACATGTTAATCAATTTGAAAAAGATTAGCAAAACATCCTGTTGTTGGATGAAACCAGAATGAGTTACTGTTAGGACTTTAAATTTGTTTTTGATTCAGAAAATGAAAAATGAAATTTAAAAAAAATGGGAAATAGTGAGGTAGTTTTACAAGTGACTAAAGATGAAACAAACATGAAAGCCGACAAATGTTTATGAGCGAGTGCATGTGCACTTGGATAAGAACTATCGGAGAAGGTGTGAACAGAACTGCATCTGAAGAGCTAATCATGCAAGCGGAATAAGTAAAGCCAATGAGTGTATTAGACCCCAAACGGTGGCGCAAAGACTTCTTCAGCGTGAAAAAAAGCAAGATCCTGTTACCCAATGCTTGGTCAGCATTGCTAACAAGTAGAAGCAAAAACAAGAATCTTTTTTGCTGCGTTAGAAGCGTAACTTCCTTTGAGGGGAGGGGCACTCGGTTTAGCAGCCAAAAGCAGCAAAAATGATCAGCTAAGCTAAAGAAAAAAGGGCAAACGCTGAGCCACTTACAAACTCTGCACATCACAGCAAGCCGTTCTTCATAGGAGGAAGACACAGCAGGAGGAGGAGGAAGGGGTTGTGAGCAATAGAACAGGAGTGGATTGGACAGAAAAAGATCAATTAAAAGGATAATTTAAAAAGAAGAGAAGCATTTTTAATTTCTAAATTCTGGGCTTAAAAAATTTAATCATGAGTCTGGACTGGTTACAGTGTCCTAGATATTACTGGAGGATTGTGGAAATATACTACAAAGGAGATAAATTAAATATGCTGTAATGAAACAAATGTCAACATTGTAATAAAAGAAAAGAAAAAAAGGGAAAAAGAATTTTAAAAAAAGGATATATGGACTTGGACAGGATACAACTAGGTCTTATGATGACATCACAAACTGCAGAATTAAAGATTTTCCTATACCCGGCCTTTAAAACATATTCATACCTATTGGATGTTTCCCATTTTGTCATGTTACAAAACTCTATCTATTTTGTTTGAATTGTATCCGTCAGACCAACACAAAGACATTTTATTTCAGCCTCCCTATGTCAATCAGGAACCACCATTTCCTCGCAGTCTTTTGGTACATTTCACAATCTTTGCCCTTTCTTTTTTAGCAAAATAGGTTAGCTTTGTCAGAGTGCATGGCGATGATCTAAAGAGTAATTTCATGTGTTGCCATACAGTCTTAGCTAGATTTACATGTCCATCTAACACACAGATATACTCATTAACCCCGACAAGCTAACGTGGCCTAAATGGAAAAATAAAAATTGTACTTTAAGAGTGAATTCTTTTGCTTTCCTGCTTTGTGTTGGTCTACCACATAAAATTCTATTCAAACAATCTGAACTTTATGGTTGTACATTGTTTCAAAGTGAAAAAAATCCAAGGGGTGTGAATACTTCTGGAAGGCACTGCAGTCTATAGACAGAGTTTGTGTGAAAGCTGCTCTTGCCTTTTGCATAAACAACATGAGTTCAGTTACCAACCTGAAGTCCTCAGAGCCCAACACCTCAGTGTAGAACATGACTTTACACTTGTGGGAGGACACCTGCAAGGTGGCCAGCACATCGTCCACTCGGGGCAGATTGGTGGCGGAGCAGGCGGGCATGTTATGAAACTTCCACTGTAGGATGTAGAAACCTGGCCAGCGAGTGATATGGGAGCCCTGAGGAAAGGAAAGACCAACAGAACATTTATGACCAGGAATCAAAAAGCTGATTTTTTATTCTTTTTTGCTTCAAAAAGAAACAAGAAATTCTTCACGATGATAAATCCTCACCTGCACGCTCTCCCCCTCCTTGCAGGTCAGAGGGGACTCCACCATGCTGTAATCTTGCCCCAGAGTCCAGGACTTGTCAATAAGCTGGACGTTGTTGACTCCCGGCGAGGTGATGCCGTGGGCCCCCAGGGGGTCTTTGCGTGGCGGCTGGGGGGCTCGCTTCGAGTGGTAGATGTTGAAAACGATGTCGCCTTTGCACACGTCAAAGTCCCAGGTGATAACTGAGGCGGCGTCGATGATCTCGATCACAAGCTGCCCGGAGAAAACGAATGAGAAAAGTTCAAATGAACGGAACAAGGAGGTAAACAGCAGCTAAATGCATGCGTTTCAGTTTATAAAAGACTAAAAACAGATTTATTAAGACGAGCTTATTGATGCAAAAGACAGGAAAAATGAATGTAATCATATTTATAGCTCTCTTTGAATGTAGTTGGGCAGAGTAAATAGTTCCAGAGAGCAGAGTGAAATTCAGAGGGGTAATTATAGATCTGTACTGTTTTAAATATTGCAACATGACAGGAACAGTATGTCACAGCAGACATATTACATTTCAGAGACATGCTATGAGTTTAATGCCACTAGATGGCAGATGTTTCAAGTAAACCTCCACCAAAGTGACCTGCAGGTCTCTGTTGTCCTGTCCTATATAGCACAGCAGCATGCAGGCCTTTTATATTTGCTCCTCACTCTGAGCCTCACCTCATGTGGGGCTCCCTTAAAGATGCTGGCACTCTGATAAATCGTCTCGGTCCAGAGACGGACATCTTCGTTCTCGAGCTCCTCAGGTGTGCGGTACATGGATTTAGGAACCAGGCCGCCCTCCGGTACCTCACACTGAAGAAAAACATGCAAAACCCAAGAACAGGGTCATTGAAAGAGTTCTTAATCTTGATTGTGAGATATGGAAAGTTCATGAACATATTTTCCTTTCACTTCAAAAATATATGCTTCTTTATGTTTTTCTTTTACATAAATATAAAAAAGTTCTGAATAAGTTTTTTATTCAAAATATGATCTGTAAGTTTTAATCTCCACTAAACACTTACCATACACTCTCCTCCTAGAAAGTCAGGGATGATTTCCTTGTCTATGTAATCGAGGAGCCCTCCAGGACCCTGGTAGTCATTGCCTGCGTAGATCAGGAACTTCTTTCGGGTGTTTTCGTCAATGAATGGGCTCACCTACATGCAGAGATAAAAGCGAACACAAGTAATAAATAAATCAAATTAGTAAAAAAAAAAGAAAAAAAAAAAAAGAAAAACTGCTTGTAAAAGGTAGTAAATGTTAGGTGTGTCTTTTTTAGCTAAGAAATGCTAAATCAGCCACAGAGGCAATTTGGAGTCATACTGGGATTTCGGTTGCAGGTACAAAAATGGTAAAGCAAAATTAATGATTCCAGATAATTTCAGTTCTAAGGTAACCGGTTCTGCTCTCACCAGAGTCCAGAGGACAGGGAAGACTCTTGGTGCCCTCAAGATAAGCAGCCGCCCCAGAGTCTCTGGATAGTTCGCCTCCACAACTTCGATGATCCTCAGAAGCGCCTTGACCCCCGGTCGCCACAAGTGACGCATGTTCAACCCCTCCAGGTCAACCAGGCATGTCCAACAACTACAGAGCAGGAAGCAGGAAGATTAGTGTGGATAATTTCTCGCCACAAACACGCACACACACGCTCTGAAGTGGGCTGCAGCCTCCTCTCTGATCACTTAACACCTGCCACCCTGAGGCATGGCTTAAGTGATGAAGGTAATGCTAGTTAACTGTGAATCCTGAGTGCGGTGAAAAGCATAGTTCACATGCCTTCTCCCGGCGCTCCACCTCCTGTTGGAGAGCACCGATACAGGCACTATCTAAACATCTGACACTTTGCTATTTCCAGTTACGGAGAAGATAGAGCTGTGATTCTCTGTAGCAGCACCACAGCTGCTGAGCTCAATCCTAACACTAGGTGTGCTGTAACTCATTGAGCTGCTGCATTTTTCCAAAAAAACTGTAGTCCTAATGAGAAAATTCACAGTCACAAAACTGTTAGAAAAGACAACATAATATCTCCTAAATCCTTAACAGCCTGGTTTTTACCTGATAGGACGACCAAACACCTTGGTGTTCTCCTCACAGCGCCTCAGGCCCTCCTCATTGATAGACAGCACCTGCAACATCACAATGAAACAACAGCGCTCTCACTGAATGCCACACCATACACAAGAACATAAACAGCATATTTATGTAGGTCATCAGTTGAATCCACCCCCTTTAGGTGATTAACCTGTAATCTAACCGTGGTCTGACCTACAAGCTTAATGACTTCTGTAGGGAACTGAACCGGAAACTGTGGCTTTGGTTACGTACGTGTCTGAGCAGAGACTCCTCTCCGAGAGCGCGCACCAGGCCTTTGGTGTCCATGTGGCCCAGCCTCAGGATGTACAGAGGACGACCGTCTAATAAAGTAAAACAAATATTTACATGAACCATCACTGCGTTTACATTCTAAACAAAGTAAGTGGGAAGGTCTGCCTTGCGTGGCACAATAAGTAAATGTGTGTTCTGAGAAATGGTTTATTGTTCTGTTCATATTAAAATCAATCTCTGGCAGCATGCGATCGCATGTGTGAGGGAAAACTATTCCAGCCAACTAAATAGCTTGAATAGGTTAGTTTACTTTTAAAAGTCAGAGGCTTACAGCAGTAGGTTGTTCAGGATGACTAAACAAATACAATCATGATGAAAACATACTGCTGTAAGGAAGGATTGTTTGTATAAGAGCAGCCTGCTGCATGTGAAGGTTTGTATGCGAGTCGACTTCGGGTGCGGCTCTACGTGGAAATGTACCTCTGTCGTGGTGGTGCCAGCCGCCGGTGTAGTAGTCCTGAAGAACCTGCGGAGGGCTCCAGGTCTCCAGCAGGTAGTCCACCTGGTGCTGCTTCCTCCACGTCAGAGACTGGCACAGGATCTCCCGGGCCTTGTCCATGTTGAAGTCTCTGGCCCGCAGGAAGCGCAGGATGTGTTCGTCTTTAGGGATCTACGGGAAGAAAAAAAAAAAAAAAAGTTAGGTTTATGGTAAGTTATTAGAAGTTGACCAACGAATACACTCTCCCACTTAATTACAGAAAATACCTTTCCCTTGTGGGTTTCCTGAAGCCATTTGCGAAGTCTTATGAGACAGCTCTCCTGAAGAGGCGTCAGGTCGCCAAGGTAACGTTTGATGTAATCTGCATCCAGTTTATCTGCAACAAATGCTCCAAATTAACACAATTTGTCTGAGCAGATCTTCACATCGCTGTATGGAAAAGATACAAGGCCTTTGCAGACATGGCTGATAATGTTAATGTGTCATAATATACATCTTCTTAAAAACACGTTTTTCATTCATGTTTTTAGCCAATAGCCTAAAAACCTTCTACCTCAAGTTATTTCAGTGCTAATCACTTAAATTGAGTTTCCTTTTTCTCTTTAAAAACAGCCGCTATTCTAAATTAGGCAGCAGTGAGTGTCCATATGAATTTATCTGAGGAAACACACCTTCAGGTGTACCAGCCAGGATTTCCACCAGGCTGTCGGCCTGAGGAGCTCCACTATCCTGCTTTGCCTCCTGTGAGGCGCCATCTTTGGTGTCAGCAGGCTGCGAGGTGGAGACAGCGGGCGCGCTGGGGTGCTGGGGTTCAGGCGGGCTGGCGGAGAGACTGTTTGGCGCAGGGAGAGCAGGAGAAACGGAGGAACAGGTCCAGCGGGGAACATGAGTGACGCCCTCACTCTCCAGCTCCCTTAGGTAGAACTCAATGATTTCCTTTCCCTGTCAGGAGCAAGAAATCATTGCTAATATATTCACATGAATCCATTGAAATCAAATAAAACTAAGAAGGTTTTGAACTATGTATTGCATTTGTAAACTGGAGTCACCTTGGTATTTGCAGAGTTCACACACTTTTCCCACAGTAAAATTTCAGCAATTTTCAGGCATTGTTAATGTAAGTTTTAAATTTTTTAGCACAAATGTACTAAAAACAAAAAAGACTGTTTCAACTCACAATTACACATAATTTAATACCGTTATTAATGTAAAATCCCCCAATTTCAATAACGTTGTTTAAGGTACCAAATATAAGACAACCTTTATTTCATTTACACATATCATGTTCTATACAACAACCATAACGATCTGACTGTTTCTGCACTCACAGGTTTGAGAAAGGAAATATAAAAATCTATGCCATGATGGGATGTACCCCACACACACCTTGTTGATACTACTGGCATACTGCTTCATGGCGATCTTTTCCACGGTGCTCTCGAAGCCAAAGAAGGACTTGATGTCCAAACTGGCCGTTTGTTCGAAACATGTCCAGCCCTCGTTCTCTGGGTGGACCTGCAACATCACACACAAAAACATTACTGTAACCCAAACTGTGTAACCACACAGTAAAAAGAGAAAAAAAAAATGGCTATTGTTACCATAGTAACCACACCAGAGGATGACGCACAAAGGGAGCAAATTTCACACTGCGTAAACTGAGTGGGAGTATGTCTGTCAGTCTGTTTGGGTAAATTTAGACAGTATTTTACACATGAGCTGTTTGGATTCAAGTGGGATGAAAACAGAAATTTAGAAAAAAAAACTGACGATTATGGAGAATGATGTAGAGGCTGTACCATGCAAGGGGAAAAACTTGACTCACTGTCAGGCAGTACCCACTTCCCTGCTAAATAATCTATAATCTTCTGTCCATTACTAGTACATTAATTAAAATCGAGTAAAAAAAAACTGAGTCTAACATGAAGATTACATTAAAGCATTTAGGGCCGTTTTTAAAGGAATAAATATAAAACCTCACTGTAGATTTACTGCAGATATGCAATACATTTTAGGAATCTGTAGGAACTATATGAAGGAAACAAACAGGGAAGCAAAGGAGGTAGAAAAAAAACAAAGATGGAAAGTAGAAAGTAGGAAAAGAAGAGGACAATGGGGGAAATAAAAAGGGAATGAAGGATGACACATTGAAAACATAAAGGAATAAAGTCTGGATAAATAAATACTTTTGAATCATCTTATTTTCCTTCTGTTTTCCACACTTATCAAGAACTGGAAAATACAGAAATCAAACATACCATAAGTTTTCCCTGCATGTTCCCTGATCCTGGTGGCAAAACGGTGGCAGCTTCATCGCCTTGAGTACTAAAATATTTCAGGTCCATTAGCTGCCTAACTGAGCTGCCCTTCCTGGTTACTGTTACTACAGAGTGATGCAGCACACTGCAAGAAACTCTGTGAGGCTTTGGACCTTAAATTAGCCTTTTGCTTGGTTGGAAGCTAATACGATAAGCTTGACCTCATTAACTCATAACACATCCACACATGAACAGACAGATCTGGAGTTAGATCCATGCACACTGAACGCAAGAGGGGAGAAGAGGAAGAGATGCTGACAGTGGCATGTGGCAAGTTTAATTCAAGTTTGAAGTACTCCCGCTTCTAAGACATAGCATGCACACAGAGTGGATTTCTGTACAGCAGCACAGCTTTAAGATACTGACTGAGTAGCAGCAGGTCTCGTGGACAACAACCCTGTTGGAAAACGTCTCATTGTGAGACTCAATGTGCAGAGTCCTCTCCTTTCTGTTCAGAGTGTTTTTCTGGCTGAAGTACACGTAGTCTACACCGGCAATCTGCAAACCACAGAAAACAACTCCTGTTACTTTCAAAGCAACGGCATGTCGTGAGAAAAAGGTTGAAAACGCAGCTGAAGAGTAAAAGGATATTTTACCCTTTTAAGAAGCCGTGGTGCATCGACATCCAGGGCACAGCGCCGCTCGATCCTGTGGGTGGAGCCGTCCTCGCTGGTCTCCTCATTCACCACGTCACTGTTTACAAACATGGGGATGAGGTGACAGGTGGGGAAGCGGCGTTCATAGGCCTGCAGGCGGAAAGGAAAAAAAATAAACGGAGGATGAATAGTTTGCCGCAGGATTTCTTTATGGTAATTTCAGGTTTCAAGTTTCTTTCCTGTGAACGCAGCAAAAACAAAGCATAACCAGTTCCAACTAGTTTGTCATCTTGTGTGTATGTTTACTGTGCAACAAGTTGGAAATATTACAACGCCAGGATTTCTTTTAGAAAGAGCGTTATATTAGCTGTACCTCTATTAGCTAGTTTAAAAGTAAAAAGGATTTAAGTGGCTCAAGCCAAAGTTACATCCCCATATCTATTGAAAACAATACAAATAATCTTTAGAAATGTACAAACACCAAGATCGGACTAAACTTAAGAGCAAAAGAACAAAGAAAATAGTGCTACAAAAACAAATGAATGTAGTTAAAAACATAAGGGGTTAAACTTAATAGGAAAAATTCAGTCCTTATTTGCCTGTCATTTGCATTTTAAACACATTTTAAACTCTAGTGCACACTGCACTTCGATGCTTTTCCCCAACAACATGAGGAAAACACTCAAACTTTGATGGTTCATCGAAAAACCACCTTGGATCTGATCGTCATGGTTTCATAGCAGGAATGTCTGAATAGCAAGCAGGTTTATGATTAGTCACATGATCCTCATAACCTCTGGTGGGGCTATCCAGAGCTGATCATAACGCTTTTTTTTTTTTGTAACTGCGTTGCTATTAAATTCCACCTCGACTACAAAATGTGAATAGAAATTGTGCTCCACCCTTGCACTCAAACCAGACAGTACACTTTAGAAAGCTTGAGAACAAGTTCGCAAAAGAGATTTTCGTCCGAGACAACATGCGGAACAAAAGGATATGTTGACAACTTTATCGTATTATTTGAGCTAAACAAAGTAGAGCATTCTTCAACGAGTGGAGCGACCAAAATATTACATTATGCCAGGTCATTCAGTTGTGGGTTGAGAATGGTGAGCAGCAGATGGCTGCATTTTTTTGTTCCGTGTTGCTGCCAGGCCACTCGGCTGCCCACTGAATAAATGAATGCTGAGCTCTGTTTTTCAAGCTCTGATGCCCTGGAACACCGGGGCGTTCAGCTTTGTTCGGCCATCAACACAACAGCCTGAACTGTAAACATCTGCTTCATCCATCACAAACAAGCACACGCCAACAACACACTCACTACAAATGACATGCATTTACAAAAAAACCCACAAAGGCTTTTTTCACTCTTCAGCAATACAACGCAAAAAGCTTACTTGACAGCAGATAGGTAACTACCAACCACCAGGAAAACAGTGTTAGTGCTCTGCTTATGATAGACCTAAGAAAAGTAAAATAGAAGCAATGCAACAGAGGAAAATCGGCTGGTGACTGAAATCTTATTTTCAGTTTGATCGGCCACAATCAGTCACTGGAAAGTCTAAAAACTTTTTTCAAAAATTAGTGAATGGACCATTGTTGAGTGCTAAAAAAGTCCCAGTGGGTTCAACATAGGCTGTTAACGAAAAGAGGAAACTAGTTTCAGTTTCAGTAAAATGTTTAAAGGAAGGCCAGAGAAGTACAGAAAACGCAGACGATGCCAGATGCCATTTAAAAGAGAAACTATTTTCTAAGAGATGTTAAGACATGTCTGTTGTTCACTCAGACTGTGACACAGTGAGAGAGAGAGAATTTCCATAGGTAACAGGAAGGCTGAACAGAAAGTACAGCTGCTCTGTTGAAACATTTGGAAATGTTGGCAGCCTTTTGCAAATGTTAAAGTAAGGATTTTTATTCTCTCACGAGTATCCAAAGAGGCTGCTTTTTTGGTGAAGCTTGCTACTAAATGTAAAATGTTAAAGATAGTTCAAAATGTTTAACTAGTTTGTCTTTGTTTTGAAATAATATGAAAACCCCACTTCAAAGCAACTACTCAGTTAAATGTACAATTTCCTCAGATCCAAATATGGTGTTGAAATATGATGATAATTTCCATTAAGGCTATAAAAATAATGTTTTCCATTTAGAAAGTAGAAATATATCACTGATTAACTTCATAGAAATAATCAAAATGACCATTTTATACTAAACATGCATTATAAACTTACACTCCACATCTTTGATAGTCACTGGAATCAAACTACTCTTGGATCGTGTTTTAATGAACACAAAAAGAGGAAAAATCTAGTAAACCAAAATCTTTTAGGTAATAAAGGTATTTCAGTGCATAAAGAAGTGTGAGAACATGGATCGCCCGTCTCCACAGTGATGGGATTTGTTGGCCAAGTTATGAGTAACCTCGCCTGGAATGTGTTTGGAGAACGTGTGTGCTTTCCAGAGACGGCTGAGGGGAAAAAAACAAAACAATGCATCATATCTCGATTTCTTCCTGCAAAAACACAACTGTTTTTCCTCTGGACTATAAAGTAAATTGGTAAAGGCCAAGAGTCTGGAAAAAATAACTTGCTCTGCTCAGGAAGGGAGATTCAGGAAATTCATGAGGTCCAAAAACAAAGGGACAATGAAAATCGAGGCCGGACGGTGCTGCAAGGCGAATGCAAATGGGTCTAGAGTTCTACCTGGCAAAGAAATACAAGGGCTGGCAAAGAGCCCAGCACATTCACCATCTTCAAACTATGTCAGTGGGGAAAATAGGTTAAATATAGATGAAAGCACATTTCTAACACATTTTAAAAAGGACTTTTGTTTTTAGTAATAGCTTGAAAATAATTTTGAAGGAAAATTTCCACATTGGTGGACAAAAATGTTTTCTATCTATTTAAGGACACTTTCCAGGGAGAAAGACCGAACTTTCTCTTGGTTTTTGAGTTGTGTAGATTCATAGTTACGTTCTAATTGTTTATATGAAACCAAAATTAATTAAGTGAATGCACTGCTCGAAAAAAAACCCAAAAAAACCAACAAAAAAAAACCACACGCCCAAAGAAAAACCAAACCTAACAGCTGGGATGCAATGTTTTGCTGATTTAACGCCTCTGCAGAAACATACCAGAGTGCAAGCTGCAACAAGCATTTATTAACTGCATTTAAAATGTTCCAGTGAAATGACTTCATTTAGCTGGAACATGAATTCTAGTTGTGCAACTAATAGAAAACAAACAAGATCCAGGGCTAGCCCACTTTCAGTTTTAATTATGCTTTGCCAGTACTCTCCGAGATCAATCCTGAAAATAAATATTTAAACCACCCCTCGAAAAATACACCTGATGCTGACCCTACAAAACATTGATCAAATGCAATCACAATTACAGTATGACCATTGATAGCTTTACATCTACACCTAATTAAATAAAAGCTTCCGTTTATCAGGTATAGACTTAACTACAATAAAAGTCCAAAAAGAAGTAAGAAAGCTACATGGATGTTAAGATTAGTGTTACTGATATTAAATTTTTTTATGCTTTATAAAATCCAGTTCCATAGAGACAGAGTAGCTACTCACAATCCTAAAAGGTACGTTACCATTTTTTGTAAAAAAAAAAAAAAGTTAAAGAATGCATTGAAGATCTGTTAAGGGCCTTGCATAAATCCAATAATGTATTTTTTTGTTACTTACTGCATTGATCTGCACAAAGAAACTGTATTTCTATGCAAAGGTCCTTAATTCTGAAAACATTAGGTATTCTTGCCATAACATTCAACGATGCTAGCAAACGTTTTACCAATAAAGTGGCTGCAGTAAAAATGTTCAGAATAAGCAACAGTAATCTGGAGTCAAACAAAAGAACATCTTAAAAAAAAAACATCTTGGAAAAAGATCATGTGTTGATCCAATCTATTTTTTCTTCCCAACTAATAACTGAAAATGTAAAAAGACGTGATAGAGTTTTGTCCCCACAGCTGCTTTTCTTGGAATCAGAGCTATATCTCTGAGGCTTATGAAAACTGTTGTATAACAAAAACAGCCACCACTCATAGGTCAGTTTAAGCTATTATTAAGTCGTGTCAGCTTGTAGGGAAAATGGGAACATTTAGGTAGGGGGGACTTTCATAATGAAAGCTGTTCTCAGGAAGAGAACAGCTTAGACATTATCAGAAAAACAAACCAGTAAAGCAGTACAGAAACACTGAAAGAGGCAGCGGTAGATAGAGTGTGGCTGGCTTTCCTTAAAGAAAATTCACAAGAAGAGGAAATGACAACTTCCCTCAAACAAACAAGTGGGTCATCTGAGTGAATGCAGGCGTCTGCCACCAAATGCTCTTTAAGAGACCAAACTGTCATCCTATTCCATCCATCCATTTTCTAACACCTTTGTCCCTGGTGGTACTGGTACCCATCTCCAGCTAATGTTTCAGGCAAGAGGCGGGGTCACCCTGGACAGGTTGCCAGTCTGTCGCAGGGCAACACAGAGACAGACAGGACAAACAACCATGCACACACACATTCACACCTAGGGAGAATTTAGAGATACCAATTAACCTAACAGTCATGTTTTTGGACTGTGGGAGGAACCTGGAGGGAACCCACGCATGCACAGGGAAAACATGCAAGGAAACAGTGCTACCAACTGTGCAGCCCCGTCATCTTATTCCAATATAGCTAAATATTTAACACTATTAGACTAATAAAAACACAAAAAATACTTTCATAGGGTTCATATAAATGTCATATTTCAAAATGCTACACTTTTCTGGACTAGGCTTTTTAGAGTTTTGGATTATTCTTGTTTTAATGGAGATCCTTCAAAATTAGGCTTGGATCATTTCAGAAGCCCACCCCCCAAAAAAAAAAAAAAAAAAAAAAAAAAACAAAATCAATGTTTGGGCATCTCATGTGAACGCAGATCAGAACATTGCCTCCACTTTAAAACAGATGTTAATCAAGAGGCCTGAATGATTTGATCTGGCAAACCACATCTAAAGCTCATCTACAAATACCGCACATTTATTTAAAAAGCTTTTTTCAGAAATTCAAATACTGATGCGTTAGATAATGTAAAATAAGAACACCGAATAAGTCTGAAAACAATCCATTTTCTGTACTACAGTTTCATTTTTCTGTATTTATCCAGTCTATGAATACAATAAAATTCTATTCATTTCAGGACTTTACAAGAATTCTACGGTTACCTATCAATAACTAAACTAAAGCCACATTTTTGGCTTCAGTGATGCTGCTCATTGAGGTCTACATATAAGGGGCTCAATAGATATTATGTAATATTACCACCATTGACGCAAGATGCAAACAACAAGTCTCTTTCACTGTGGGTCATTGACAGAAGCATGACGTCAATTAGCCTGTTTTTGGTGACTAAAATCATTACGGCCTACCAACCAGCACCTCAGGCAGCTCTCGGCCCTGACCCATCACAGCCATCATTATAAAGGTTGACACATTAGACGACCCAAATTTTGTTTTGGAGGCATCTATTATATGACATATAAGTTAATGACTTGTCTGGTCTTTGATATTAACACATTTGCATCTGGACAAGAGGCAATATTATGAACTGGGCATAAAAACCCGATTCACAAAACCTTTGTTGATTTAACATAATGTAAAGATGATTGGATACAGAATGCAACATAGACGATCCTGAAAACAATTAACGGGACAAAAATTACAAAGAAGGTTGCTTGAATGTCTGCAGAAGTGCTACAGTAAACACACAGGGTGGAATTACAGGGAAACAACTTCTTGGAATTGAAACAAGCGAACCTTGTATTGAAGTTCTTCCTTCTTTCAATTAGCAGGAATTAGTTTACTGGTTTTATACTGTAAGAGTGGAGGAAAACCTCTTCCTGATATCACTTTTCCTAACGGTTTTGTCATGCTGACACTGATGTGAACAGTATATATTTTTTCATTTAATTTCCAACTATATACAGTGAAGTTTAATGCAGAAAAATAAATAAAAAGCAGCCTGAATCTTTAAGCCCTACGTCTGTCAACCTTAACATTTAAATATGCTGTAAATGGAGAAAGATCAGATGTCATAGCCTTAAAACACATGGGTCATGTTTCCAAAACAGTCCGAGTAATACTGGGAATTTATTTACCAGACAAAGAACAATACATTAAAATCTGTTAATATCAAATGTAAATGTTTATTCAGAAGATTGCCAAACATTTACAAGGAACAATTCTCTATAACTTCTAATCAGAAACCACAGATGTCTGGTGAGTTAGGCTTTTCAACAATGCTAGTTTCACTTGTCTCACATTACCATTTGCATGAAAATAAACGAACCAAGAGTATACAAAGCCAGTCATGTGATACAAAGTAAATTTAAAAAAAAGCCTCACAGGGGAACAAAGAGAAAAGCTCTTATGTCCTGGGTCTCAATCCTTGACCAACCAGTTAAACAACCTTAAACCACCAAAACCACTGTGGACCTTTGTTTAATGTCTATGTTGACAAAATGCTAATCCTCTCCATGTAAGATTGTTTTATAAGACTATTTTAACTGCTGCCATACACTAACATTTTTAATCCAAAAACAGTATACCAAATTATAGAATGGTAAAGGGACGGAATCAAAAGAATACATTTTTTCTGTCAAAATCAAATCCTCTCTCAGCCGAGGCGTAGACTTGATCAGAAGTAGGAGCGAGAACAAAATCCTGACTTTAGGAATAAAACAAAAGCGCTTTTGGTCTCTGCATGCCGCACTACCCACTGTTCCTTTTTGGGTGAGCTCAGTGGGATTCGTAATTGTACGACTGCCTAGAACCACCAACTTGGATAAATGCAGGAACAACATGTCAAGCAGGCAGAACATCTATGTGGGTACCTCAAGTGCCAGGCAGCCTAAACAAGCGTCAATAGTTCATTTTGGAGTTATTTTTGTCTGAAAAATCATCTGATTTCTGTGAATATTGCTAGACAAAAGGAAATCTATGGGATGTATCTATTTGGCTTTCAACTGAACTAAATGCCAAACCCAACTGTTTCAAGTGATAAACCAGCCCCCGAACACAGGGGGATGGGGGAAGCTGCGGCAATCAAAGAATCCATCTCCATTTTCTCCGAGTGACATTCAGCTGCTGCATAACACTGAGTCACTATCCACCGACACAGTATAGAGGGACTGCAGTGTGAAACCACACTAAAGGGTCAGTTGTGTAAGAATATGTGCGCACACACTCCGTTCTCTAGCAGAGAGAAGCAGACTTGGGGGTGGGGGGAACCACTGAGGCAGCATCTTGACCTTGCAGCAGCAAAGAGGGTGAATGAGTGTCTCGGTGATCAGTGAATGAATTTAGCTGAAATTTTCCATTGGCTCCTGTAGTCACATGGTTGCTGAAGGAGCTTGCTGTGTGATAAGCCTCCCGCTCCCCTCCAGCAGGCCATAACTGCTGACTGTTTTTGGCAATCATCATCTGACAAGGTAAATGAATTAGATTGCAGGAAAGGCTCTGGCGCTCTAATTCAGAGGAGTGGATGAATTATCCAAAGTTAAAAAAGTCATGCAAAATGATGGGAAAGTCAGGGAATAAAGGCACATTTAAATAAGGAATCGTTCACTAAGGCACACTCAGATAATATCCTGTCTCTCATTAGAAGCTCTTTCTGAATACTTACACGTTTCACTCCATTAGATTGTTCGCTTCTTAATTGATGCGTTACCATGACATTAAAAAAAATGACACCGTTGCATAGTTGAAGCAAGTAAAATATGAAGGAGAGCAATCGATTGTGTAAGTAGAAAATTCGGGATGAGAGTCACAGACCTGCCGACAGCTCAGACGAAGATTAAAACAATAGAATAAAGCCTGGGATGCCACTGTAGCAGAGAATTGGGCTGGAAAAGCTTTAAGCAGTCCTGACTGTATGTGGGTCAGGACATGGTGGGACACGATGTCATCCTGGCAGGGCCAGTTCGCACAGAGCCAGGCCAGACAAAAAAGAAGAGGGACATCGGAATGAGCCCAGAATTAAAACTTTGTGGCAAACACAATGCAACGTCTCCTGAGTTTACATTTCTACAAATTGAGCTACAGATGAAGTATACAATAAATTGCTAGAGAAAGAAGAGGATGTTTCCTACTCACAAGACCTAACAGGTCAAACTCAACCAAATCGACTCCTCTGATCTGGTCAGACAGAGTGGAACAAAATGTGAGCACTCTTATCAGCTGGACGAGCTTTAGTTTCATCATTTAACTAAGCAAAGCAGATAATGACATGCATCCGCAGCACATGTGGATTACCTGACGGAAATGTTTTTATTTCCTCCTGGCACGAAGAAGGTTAAAGAATATAGAATTTACTTTATAAAGGAGAGGCTCAGAAATCCTGGTGCAATAAGGCAAAATAAACCCCACTAAGTTACACAAACAAATTCAGCCACACTGGTAACAGTCAATTTTTACAGCAAGCAACAGGTTCAAGTCTGCCTTTCTGCAACATTCACCTCAATTCAAATTCTTTATTCTGGTTATTTAGGACTCTTGCACAAAAAAGAAAAATAATGTTCAGCCACATGTGTTATGAAAAATAATCTGCCATCTTGTCATTCGTTCATCGCTTCAGGAATCAATGATGCTTTAAAGATTATATTATGAAGATAATCCAAGCTAAAATGTTTTGGTTGCTTCAACATATTAGGACAGATTAGCCACCAGGAAGGAAATGCTTTCTCTTGCTGAATCTGCATAAAGCCCAGCAGACAGTACACCCACTTTGCACATCCTGTTCCCTTCTATCCAGCTGAACGTGTTCGGATCGAAGGCAGGACCAGAATACTTTGTCCCTTGTGGATTTGTTAGAAATGTTTTACCAGGAGCAGGTTAGCCAGTTAGCCCAACACTGGGCTGCAGCATGAATATAAACAAGCTTTAGGAGACAAGTCAGAGCTAGCTGCTGTGCTTCAAATACAACAGTTTGAAGTGAGTGGACGAACATGTCTTCAGTTTATAGTTTCCTCTCTCCTCTTGTAGCTATTTAAGCCCTTGGTGCGTCGACGTGCCTTAAAAGCTAATGTTCCTGCAGGCCAACGACAACAACAGGGGTGTTGTGTCAAGCTTTTGACATTCCACTGCGACTCCCCGAGGTCTGCCTGGATGTTCTGACACTGGACTGCAGCGATAATGGCCGCAACAGGATTGACTACATTTCCTGTTATTGAGATGCAGCAACAAGAAAAAGAGGGTCTGCTGTAGCTTAGGTTATAAAATACATTGCTAATTTATTTCTTCTATTTCATTTTAAGAACAAAACATAAATCTTGTCAAAAAAAACAACAACAAAAAAAAACACCCCATAACAGTGCAGATTGTTGCTTGTTAGTTATTTAGGTACTCCAGAGAAACACGATCAGCTGTAACAGGTTTTGGTTCGATTGGATTGTAGATTTAACTAAAATGTTGCCGACTGTGCTGACCTGCAAAAGTTGACTTCTCAAATAACGAAGTTTTTCTAACTGGTTAAAAGTTACTGCACAACACAGTTTCAGTGAATCGGTACTTACAAACTAATAAAGGTAATATGATAACTCTTGATTTTAAAAAATTACATATGTAAAATTCAATGGAATACTCAAAATTTGCAATTAACCCTAATTTTTTCATCGGATAGTTTAATAGTATATTTTGGTAGGCTTAAAGCACAGATAACCATCCTGTTTCAGTGTTGCGTTATATATATATTTTTTTTTAGCTGGAATGTCTAACTTGCTGCAACGAAGAAATTAAGCTCATAAAACTTTCTGAACCAACGTTCTTGTGCCAAGAATGCTGTCGGCACTAAGTGTACCAAGAATACCAGGCTCCAAGGGGGAACATTGTAAAGAAGCAAAACAAAAACATCTGAAGGGCATCTGGGATCCAAGTCTCGCTTATGCAAGAGGTTATTAGAGCTTATGGCAGTGGTGGCCAGAAGTTGAAAAACTTTGATAGCACCTGTCATTGAGTGAAGTGCCTCCTCAGGGTCGAGTGACAGACTACTGCATTTTAACTAAACAAAGACATTCATCGGTTAGACATACTAGGCATGTAGAGGTTTAGTTTTTAGCTTCAAATGGGTAATTAAGTGAAAAAACTTAACGAGGTTGTGCAAAGCTGAGTCAGGTCTTGTTTGGAACAACCCAACACAATATGAGTAACTCCCTGATAGCAGAGAAAATGAAAAGCTGTGTTGACATGAAGAGACGGCTCTTTGCTGCATCACAGTGTCATGTGACGGTTTCCTACAAGCCAGGATGTTTTTGTGCATCTAGGCTACAATAGTGATAGAGCAGCTATCAGGAAAAAAAGCTTCTCAATTCCGGTCCTCAGGCCCCCCTGCCCTGCATGTTTTAGGTATTTCCCTGCTGCCACACACCTGGATTGAATCTATGGGTGATTAACAGGTTTCTGCAGTACTTGATGACTGCAGAAGAGGTAATGCAATCATTTGGATAAGCTGTTGTGAAATAGAGGCACATCTAAAACATGCAGAGCAGGGGGGCCTGAGGACTGGAATTGAGAAGCACTGAGCTAGAGGAAATTCGAAGGCACTTCACAGGCTATACGATGAAGAAAAAAAAAAAAATAGTTGTGACGCACCACTAAGTCTGCTCTGCAGCATCTGCAAAAACAAGTCACTGCAGAGAAAAGTCACAAAAACCTTTATTTCATTAACTTGAGCTTCAGAACACTTATTTACACTAAAATAAGCAACACAGTAATTTGATGGTGTTTTTATTATGTCAAAGAAGACAAATACCCACCATGCGTTTCTGTCCTAGTTTAAAAATATGAATAGTTCTCCAGATGTGACCCATCTATGAAAGCCTACAGATGAGCTATTTCCACCTTTAGAAAAAAACAAAACATGTCTCTGTCATTACAGGTTCCTGCTCCTTGAAGGCTCACATGGTCCTATACCTACATTTTATTTTTAGCCATCTGTTTGCCCGCTGCTCAGTCCTGCCGGTGCTAAGGAGATTTACTCTCCCTGCATGCTCCCTCTTGCAGGCATCGAATCTGCTTTTCATTTAACAAAACCACAGCTGGTCTGAAACTATGTGTACTAAAATAAAGAATGATGGCATTGTGAAAGGAAGTTAAGTCATACAATATGTGATCTGACATTTTTTGGATGCTTACTATCACTTTTAATTTTCAAAGCATAATTACATATAACAGCTGCCTTATTAGATGTTTTGATTAATTGTTGGCTGCAAGAAGCCAATACAACATGATGGAGGAATTACAAAAATGGATGAGTAAATAAAGTCATTCAGTCTGGTTTGATGAGTTTATAAAGGGATTTTTTCCTGATAGTTTTGCTCTGTTTTTCTTGACTAGACAATGATAAAAAATTTTGTGGTAGATATTAACCTCCAGTTTGACTTGGCACAAATGTACCAATTCAAAATATGAACAATTCCAGGCATTCACCAGATACAGCCATCTAGTCAGTCAGCTGTGAAGAGCCATGCTAGCTACTGAATCTTTAATGCCTCAAATGCACGACAACAACTAAATCTGTAGCAGGTTTGTGTTTGAAATAAAAAGCACAGTCAAGATGCATATTCACACATACAGCCTGAAAACATGCAACACAATGGTCCCCATAATCTTTTGAAAATTACATGAGAAACCACTGATTTAGAAAATGTAGCTTAAAGTTGAACTCCATGCTTGATCACTGTAATATCTTTGAATTCAGCAATTTAAATACAAGATCCAATGACTAGCTTCTGAGGACGACCTGTGAAACGCCCACCTATCAGTGTTTCATAACTGCTGATATAATGTATTCAAAACTCATGCAAATAAGAAAATTGCTAGCACCCACAGGTGAGAAAGACTTACCGCCATCACCAGCTCAAAGGGATGTTTATACACCCGCACAGGTGACTGATACTTCTGCACCATGATGGGAATTACAGGAACACCAACAACCTGGACAGAAAGTAGAAACCACCATTTAGCAAAGACAAAACATTTATAAAAGCCATTTGATATTTAAAAGGAGTGGGGTTATTTCTGATGGTCAAAAAGGGTCAAATAAATTTACATACAGCACTATAAAAAAAACAGACTAGTGCACACTTAACTAAAAGAGGGGTGTGTTTTGGTTTGTGTGGTTCAGAGTTCTTGAAAGCAAAATGCTAATAGAAGTATAGTTATGGAGCTGCAGAAGGCAATTCTCCCGAGTTGAGACCAAGGATCCGGATGATCAGTGGCTGCAGCACATCCCTCTCATTCATTAGAAAACTGTGTCACTGCAAGCTACTGGGCATAAACTAGACTACTCTCATCTGCACCCTCTGGCAAGCTCCCTTCTCAGCAACGCATCACTGGAGCTCATGAAATCAATTAAAAAGCAGGTGCCACTTGTTCTTTCAAACGCAAGCAACACAAACCACATGCCGGAGCTGGCCTCTGTTCAACAACCCCAGATAAGAGGCTAAAAAAAATGGAAAACTGCTGTAACAGAATGTTCTAGATGCTGGAGGATAAGAAGCTTAATAGTGAGAGTGATTTTTTTTTTCTTTTTAATGAAGCAAAGACAATGTGATGTGAAAGGATTTATTTCCTTCACTCAGCCTGTACTACGTGTGGCTGGAGCGTCGTGCTGGGATTTTGCTCAACAAGCCGGTGCTTGTTTTTAACTGTAAATATAGTGCGGGAAGGAGTATGAGGTAACTTCCAAGTGATTAGCACAGCTGCTCCAAGGTGCAAAACACAACAACAATACAATTTTATAATCTTGTTTTCTTTCCTACATGTTTTTTTTTTTTTGGTGTCAATTCAAACTCAGGTAAATTTGACTCTTGGTTTAGCTTTTTATTGTCCCATTTTGTTATGCTTTGCTCCTCTGGGCCAGCGTAGATGAAGACAGCCAGACTAAAACGAAGCTAAGACTAAATACTATAAGACCTCCTCACTACCACTTTAAACAGCTGATTACTACTGCCACTTATAGTTACCATCGTGATTCAGGATCTGTCAGCAACTTTGGAAACATCAATACAAGATCTCAGTATGACTTAATAAACAACTTAATAAATATGCTGCTAATCCAAATAATCTGAGCACCATATAATAAAGGTAATATTATCTACATATTTTCATAGCCTTCTATCAAGACTGCTGCAGTGTGCAACTTTTATACACATTGTTTTTTACGTATTTGTTGACACCGTCACTATGTCGTGACAGTACGGTATGAGAGATAATTTGTGTGGGGAAAATAACGAGCTCCTCTGGTTTCTCCCTATGCTTCAAGTGCTAACTAGAAACAAGCAATCAGTGCATGAGATTGTCAATCACAGTTTCCACCATCAGCCCATTTGGCAGCGAGTACATGAGGATGAGGGACAGCGTTAAGACCTTCCTTCTGGATCTGGTTGGTTATTTTTGGTCCCCGCAAAATAATAGCTCAGGGAGGAGGTGTTGGAGATCGATCTTTTCACAGATTATCTGTCACATAATGAACTGTCATGATGTGGTGACAGTTTTCACAAATATGTAAAAAAAAAAACACCAAAAAAACAAACATACTCTTTATTAAAGTTACATACTGCAGCCCTAAGGCAATGTCGTGCAGACTGGGAAGCTGGAGTTGTATATACTTGCCACGCCACATTGCAAAGCTTGGCCAAAGAGCAAACGGTAACATGACTTTTGTTGTTTTAGAAACAGGACAATAACAAGAAAGTGACAGTGCAAACATTCTCAGGAAAATGTTTCTTTACTTGTCCTGGTGTTCACTTGCAACATTTAAGAATAGGTAAAAATAGAAAAATAGGCTTGTCGTAGAGATAAAAAAAACAAAAAAACGAGTAATTAAGAGAGAAAGGACCACTACTATAAAGAAATAGTCAATTAAAGTTGCTATAAACGTGTAGATACTGGTCATTTCGCCTCATCACCATTTCATAATTTTGTGATTTTATTCAGTATGCCCCAAACGGAGCTCAGAACCCAAATAAATAGAAATGGGTGCAACAAAAAAAAAAAAAAAGCCCTTGGAAACCAAAAGACACTAAAGCGAAATGTGAGAATTGGGCATTTTTATTGACTCAACAACAAAACGACAAAGAAATTATTACTCAATGGTTTGTGTTCATGGAAAGAAAATGGTTTGTTTACAAGTATGACATTTAATTTGGATTGTACAAAATGTTGAAGAGCAGATCCCAAAGGGGGAACAAACTAGCAAAGGTCGAGAAACAAATGTACAAACTAAACAATTTAGAGCCCAAATTAAAAAGGATGAATGGATGGATGGATAGATAGATATTTTCTCCTCATTTAGAAAACACAGCAGCTCACCAGGTAAATAAAAGCCGTTTTCAGGACAGATCTTTCCTCATAAGCGATCAGTTTGATACCTGGAGCTCTGTCCTGATACGTTTTCGGATAATGTTTTGATCTGCTTTTATTTTGTGTAGCAGAAATCGGTTGTTGTGTTCGAACAGGTTTAACCGAACTGAGGACTAAACCCGTTTTAAAAGGGCTGTAAAACAAAAACTGAAATTAGAGCAATATTTACGCCTAAGTTAGAATTGACGCAGCTAAATGTGTGGCACAATGCGGATCAATGCAGTGGTACATTATTGTTAAAATGTTCCACTCTGTCACTGATGGGATTTTAAAAGGGAAATTCAGCTTTTCACGCAACCCTTCAATTTCTTCGTCTATTAATAATATCGAGATTTGACCATATCTGTTTAGTATTGTGACGTTTCAAAATCACGTAAGAGGTAGACTACCTGAAAATACTTAGTAAATGGCATCACACCTATAATTATCACAGTAAATAGGTCAAAACCCGCTCGTATTAGCAAACATAAAACAGTTCAAACTGATCCAGACTAGCCCGTAAGCTAACACTAACTTCACAAATAGACATTAGCTTCGCACAGCTTTCACAGCATGTACGTACCGGTGATTCTGGGAGAAGAGTAAATGTTTACTTTTGTCAGTCGTGATCTCTTCTGGAAGGGGAACCGGTGTGAATTCTTGCCATTCCGCTCCCCTCGGCTCTCCACTTCACCCCGGCTCCGCGGCTAACGACGGTTAGCTTCGTAACGCTAGCTGGCCATGTAGCAGGAACAGATGGCCAAGAGAGCTAACCGTAAACAAAGTTACTTTTACAGACAAACAGTCTAGAACACTGAATTCTTGGGGGGGGGAAAAAATAAACGTCCCACCCAGCCCACCGCAGCTGAGTGGAGCCCAAGCGGATGGCGAAGTGTGGGCATAAGAGGACAGCAGTGGTATTTCTCTCTCGGTGGCTCCTCCCTGTTTCTCTGAACTCGGTGTTTTTCCACCTCCCACTTCTGCGTTCATAAAAATCTCAGCTCATGTGAAGGACAGACAGCAGAGGACACGTTATCGGTCCAGAATTAAACTGGGTCCTAAGCTCCAAAAGTCACAGAACATACCGTGTGGATATTACAACTGGTTAAAAAAAAAAAAAGAAAGAGATTATTTTCAGTTCCATTATGCAACCAGCTCAGATTCAGATTAATATCATATGTTCCCTGTGCAAAATAACACTGATATTTGCTGTAAATCCTAATTCTCCAGCCTGCATGTACCTCTCAACGTGTCTCAAATGTCACAAGAAAGAAAAAATAATGAATGTTTTTTAAAAAATACAAAAGTATGTCTGCTGGCCCCATAACAAACTGGGAGTTACAGAAAACTGGTTTTAAAACACAGATGCAGCTACTTTAAAAAGGTTAAAAATCACTTTTAGATTCATCACATAAAGGTTAGTTTAAGTGTGTGTCTGTTCATTTTAATGTTATCGCAATTATTTCTATGAAAATAAGATAAATATACCATTGACATATATGATTCTTTGGGTAATGAATTCATTATGTTTTGAACTTAATTGCCTAAATGACATGAAAGTTCTGGGATATTTCTGAGACGCATCTGTAATGGCACAAAAGAAATGGCACAAAAGAAAAGGGACACTTGGCAACTAAATGCCTTAAGCAGCTGTGTGCTTTCAACGTGAGTTAGAGCAGCTGAGCTCACATGTCTCAGATGAAAAAAAACATGAGAGCTGCACATTCAAGAGAGGAAAAAGAGACTGAATGAAGTGAGGATCCAATATTTGAAACAAAACTGAACAAAGGTTCAGTTTTGTTCAGTTCAGAAGAAACCACAATATATATATATAATATCATATTAACTAAGGAGTAAGCCTGCATAAGATATTATTGTTAACCATTGATATACTGATTCTGGTTTAATCACTGTTCAGTTTCTTTTCTGTCCTTACAGTGTTGGAAACATTTAGCAATTTGGTTGCTGCATCATGAATGAGCAATATCTGCAGTGATACTACATCTATCATATAACTGGCATGTGCAGCACAAATGAATGACAACTGGAATATAACAGCTGACAAACAATGCGTGCCAAACAGCCCTTTGGGACATTAACATTACACTCAGTGATATTGTGCAGAAAATACACTGCATAGTTGAAAACCAATCAACCAATTTATTCGCTTAAAGAATTTTGAGAACGTTATTTTTTTTATCTACTTAAGATGTTTCCTGATACCTGCAGTATTTGTGAAATGTTCCTGTCTGGTTTTAAATCCCTCAACAGATCTCAAGCAGTCCCTCTCAAAGTTTATAATGACATTCTTTACATTGTGAACTCTGTACCAGTCTGCATCCTTTTATATAGTAGATAATCTTGTCATGATTTCTCAGCAGGTTGCTGGTGTGATAGGTTTACTGTAGCTTTGAGTTGGTAGCAGAGTATCATTCAGACAATGATGTGCAAAAATAGAACCTCTTAATGAGTCACTAATTCTCTGCAAGGTGAATCTATTCATATTTTTTAACCTACCATTTTTAAGGACCACATTGTCAGATAGCTGGGCCAAAATAAAAATACAGCAAAAGAAGAAGACTAGCCATTGAACTGTTGTACATAGAAAAAGTTTGCCCCTCTTGAAGTTAATCAAAAGGGCCAAAGGAGAAACAGCTCATGACGCAAAAGCATGCATGGGATCTGTCAAACATAGGGGTGCTTATGTTATCATTTGCGTAAGTCTGGTTGCTACAAACTCAATGATATTTATTGATATTTCACTGCTGCTGCAGACAACAGGATGAGGTATGAGGGAGCATCCAGTAAACCGGGACACACACAAAAAGCACCAGAAGCACTAAAACTCAACTTATTCACAAGCTTTCAAAAAGCTTATTGTGTTACTGCATTCACAGTGAATTCTACAGCAAAAGAGCTGAGAAATAATGACAAAAAGATAAATAAAAATAAAGACAAATAACACTTTCTTCTATTAAATATTTTTGATATTAAAATCAGAAACAAGATCTTAAATGTAATGATAATTTTAGATTAGCTTTTCTGAAACTTATTGAGAAAACGTAACTTTACAACTTAGTGTTTATCCATGATACATTCTATAGGTTTCAGACACAATCCTACCTGTTTGACCTTTGCAAAATGCCATGGTACTTAATGGAAGTGGAGGTGGACACTTTAGGTCAAAGGTAGCTAATGATGTTGTCAAAAGCTCCTTATAGCTTTTGACAACAACTTCTCACATTTTACACAGTAGGGAATGACTGGATGTCTGCATTAAGAGATAGGGTTTGTTAAAAAATGTGCAAAGTTTAGGACTTAAAGCAGCTATTCAGTAAAATTTATGCTGTTTCATGAGATCTATATTGTGTCATATGCTTTATATGATTGTTTTGTGAGGTTGATTGTTTTATTTATTGACTGAAACCAGACGTTTTTGAAATCGTTTATGTCAGTAAACTGGAGAATGTGAACATTATCGTTTGTTTGAGGTTCTACTGCCATCTAGTGGAGCAACAATAACCCTCAATAACCTGATTATGGGTGAAGACTTGGATGGCTTTGTAATTGAAACATTGTTAGGACAGTTTTTCTATCACATACGACGCTGTAGTGACCGACTGCTCCTGATGGGGCCCAGAGTCCGGGCCTCATAAGAGGAAGTGATGTTTTTGGATTAGAAGTTATGCTTAGGTTAGACTTTGGGTTAGGCATGTACCGGTCTTGTGCGAAATTCGGTTCTAATACTAGGATTAAGGCAGACCCCCAGGCCTTTTGTAGCATTTCTCAACACTCACTCAACACTTTTTAGCATCCATTTTTTTTAAGCAACATACATTTTAGCAACATAATTTTGAATTCAGAAGTCCAGTCAAGAAAATGTAATGTAATTCAAGCATAGCTCCGCTAGAGGGGGCTATATGAACGTATACCATAAAGACTCCGCCCTTATGCTTTCGTCAGAGTGTTTGCGGAAGTGAACGTCTTGTCTTGTTTTGGTCGCCCCCTTTTCTGTAAAAATAAATAAAAACTACAACAGATAATGACCCAGATGCCCAGTCCTCCACCTGAAGAGTTGGTCAAACAATGGGAAAGGTTAGCGCGGTCTTACACCTTATAGCTCCATGAGCCGCTTAATAGCCTGCAGTTACAACATTAACTCTGCGTTATTCGTCTCGCCTCGTCTCAATGTTCGTGCTTTGGGTTTAATTCAAAGCTAAAACTGAATCTATGACAGCCAGCTTAAATTACAACTGTAAAAATCAGAATTAGTATAAAATGGTTGAAATTAGAGCTCGGAATAATACAAGTGAACTTTTTAAGGAAGGTAGTTGGGTTCCTATTCCATCTGAATTTTGCTTTTATTCATTCATTTTATTTTATTTTTTAAATAAAAGTGTGGACAAAGGAGAATTAAGCATATAAAAGTGTTTAAGGTTCTAAACTTTTCTCTTCCCCATTTCTAAAACGAAAAAAGGGGAAAGAAGTTATATCTGCCATTTTTTCTAGATATAAATTATAAATGAGTGACAGACTGCAATTCAAAAGAATGAATAGCCAGTGCCCCATAAATGTGTGCTTTTACAAAATTGCATTTAGACTTGAACACAAAACAATGACATTCATATAAAAGGTTTTGGGAATTTTTCAGAATTAAAAACAATAATCACATGTTTGATCAAACTTGATTCATAATGCAAAAATATCACATTGTTTCTTATGTACATGAAGCCAAAGATAGTTGGTGAAAAATTGTACCAAATAGTCACAACAAACCCAACCCAGTATGTATATTCATGATGTAGCTCAATCTCCTATAACACAGTTATTTAACAGAATACATTATTACAGAGTCTTGGTTCTGAGTGTTACAGATGAGTAGTGTTGGATTTTGTGAAAACATCTGTGTGTGTGTGTTGCTCTGATGCAGTGAGCAGAAACGACTCAGGCAGCAGGTGATGGAGGAAGACACTGAGGACTGGCAGAGGAGCCCAGACTTCTCTGGCCTGGAGCGAGTCGGTGGCGTGGACCTCTCCTTTATCAAAGGGGATGAAGTCAACGCCTGCGCCCAGCTCGTGGTGCTCAGTTACCCTGATTTGAAGGTGAGCTGACCTTCATCACATAGCGTAACACCGAGCCGAGCTTCCCTCCAGTGGTGAAATAACAGAACAGTGGCAGTAAAAAATATTTTCTACTCTTTTGCTTAACAGACGTGAGCTTGTTTTTTTTCATCAGTGCCATTCAGTTAGCAGAGGAGCTATTAAAAAACATAGCACAATAAAATGAAATAACGAGTTTATTAATATTTGCTTGGCCTTTTAAGGCTTTATATTGGCCACAGCTGAAATTTTGTCTGACAGCTGCGGGCGACCTTTAAAAGCAGTCGTACTTGAAGTGTTCGCTCTTTGAGTCATCATTATTTTTAATTAGCTGCTGTTTTTATGACTTCAGAAAGGTGATAGCATGAGGGAAACATTACTCCAGCTGGGATATTTGCTTGGTGTCTAGAGTGACATATAGTTTAAAATGCTTTGTAATGTCTACCAGGCCATTTATCTTCATCATCCAATGCCAAAACCTGTAATGCGATCTATTCAATTGGTCCTATTTTATTGTAATTTTACTGCATACTAAACAACTCCAGACAGTTTTACTCCGAGATCTATTAAAATGTAAGTGGAGTGAAGTACATAATGACAACAGCTGAGTCAGTGACTCAATGGAATTGGTTGTTTTTCCCTAGATATAAAACTTGTTAACAATTTTAGCAATAATTTAAACTTAACTGCATTGTTTTATAGCTAAGACTATATTGGAGTGTTTCTAATTGCCTCTTTATTTGATTGCAATGACACTTAACACACACCCCTTTTAAAATGGCAGGTTTTTGTCAGGTAAAAAAACATGAGGCCGGGCAACAAAACAAGTTTCTAAAAACAATGTGATATTTAACCCCACCCGACAAGGCACCCTTTCAATTAATTTTCCAGAGTCAGTCTTTTTAAGATCATACATTCCATGAGTTTTAGTCTGTCTTATTGGAAATACGGTTTAACTGTTACAGTTTCTCTATACATTTTTTCAGCTTTTTTTTCTTGTTTACATTTTTTTTTTTTGTCAAATGGTACAAAATACAAGGATTTTTGGAAAGATAATCTGAAATTGTTGAGCATGACTTATGTTTACACCAGAAATCCCAAACATATTGATTAGGGGATGTATACTCTTTTGAGCGCCACTGTATACTGGATGTACACTTATTTAATTCTCTCAAATGTTTGACACTGAACCCATGAAGTAAAGCTGCTGATCAAGATGTTATATTAAAATTATCGTAAGTTTTCTGCTTTCTTCTACTGTTTAACAAATCTAGTGCTACACACTGTTTGTGCCACAAGAACTCAAATTGGTCACTGGTAAGGAATAAAAAAAAGAAACCATTTATTGTGCAGTTTGTAACATTGTTATGGGGAGGCTTTTAGGTCATTGGAGTTCATAATATAACACAAATATTTCCTAAAGGCTAGCTAGTATTTTTAAAGACAGACATTTTTGACAGTTTGTCATGAAACCAATCATGTGTTGAGGTTCCGTTCACTAGTTTCTGTGCCCAATACCAGCTTTTCAAAGTCTAATTTGTAGCATCTGCTGTTTACTTTGAAGGAAGGTGATTTAGGTCTTACCTTATAGCATCTGAGGCACAACAGTAAGGTATTTTTAGAGTGACCAGAGAGCTGTGACAGCTTGTGCTCCAGAGAGATGCAGGTTCTGGTCTTCTGAACCCTGCTGATTATCTGCAGGATCCCAGGAAGGTCATCATGGGAGAATCGGTCACCTGTAAATTTATGCTTAAAATAGACAAAAGATTCAAGCAGTGTGCTTAAAGCATATGTGTGCTTAGTGACATACTTTATAAGCTATTTCTAAATGTTCATCATTTAACACGTGACCCCAAGGTGTAAGCAAATAATCTAGAAACCCAAAATTTTTCATGTTTTGTTTGTTTTTAATAATTCACTATATCAATCTGGAATATCGCCATTGAGATAAAATTCCGTTCTACTCTACACAAAATTAAACAAAAACAGTGAAATTCACACAAGTTTCAATGTCTTTGCTGAAAAGCATCCCCCATAGAATAATACTGCCATCACCATGTTTCACGGTGAGTAATGCCTGTTGGTTTTCCAGGAGCATTTTAGTCAAAAACTTTCATTTTGATCTCATCTGACCAGATCAGCTTCTTCTACATGTTTGCTGTGTCTCATACATGGCAGATTCTTGTTGCCTTCTTTCAACAACAGTGTTATTCTTGTCAATTCTCTGTAAAGGCCAGGTTTGTTTAGGACAAATAATACTGTAGTTGCCCTCTTGAGAGATTTTCCCACTTGAGCTGCGAACCCTTTTCCTTTAACTTGACAGCTGCTCAACTCTGTGTTGGTCGATCAAATAAAATCCTAATAAAGCACAGTACATAACAAGAACATCATCTTAGACTGTTTCATAATTTAAAACACAAAATGACATCTAAAGCTATATCTCACTTGGTGTGCTCACCGCCTCATCGGTTTTAGTGATTAGATTTTTCTACTGCTGCGTTTTAAGAAATTGAAAGTTAAAGTAAACGCAGAGAGGTAACATTTTTTATCCTTGTAACATGCATACATGAATCTACATTTACATATATGTATGTGTGTGTGTGTGTGTGTCTCTGTGTTTTTTTTAAAAGCTGCATGATGTTTTGTAAAAGCTTGAACAAAATGAAAAATAAAAAAAAGGTGTGATAGAGGTTGTCAACTGGCTTTTAACAAAACCCAAACAAGCTGGGAGATGTTAATTTTTAACATTTTAAATAAGTGCAGTGGTGCGTCTTAAGTCATTGAAGGGTTTTATAAATGTATAATTGGTTCTGGAGACATTAATTAATTTAAATTTCCAATAGGTTTTGAAAAGAAAATTACGGAAGACAATTAGGGCGGCTGAGATTAAAGTCAGAATTCTTGTTTTTTCAGCGGCCCTAATCGCCTTTCATAGAAAATGGTCTCCATATACAACTCTGCAGAAAAAATAAGACATAGGCCTTTACTAATCTTTTTTTTAATATTCATGGCTGAATTCTTTGTGTAATCATTCAAAACCAAAAATAAGCAACAGTAAATCTGAAAGCAGTTAATGCTTAGCAGATTATTTTTATCTAAACATCTATATTGATTATGTAGAGTTATGTTTTAGAGATGGAGGATTGTTTTTATTGAACAGTCAAAGGTCTGAACAGTACCAGCAATGAGGTGATAGAAGATTTATAAAGACTTATAAAATATATGCCGGTACACTTACAGTTATTCTTAAACATTTTTTTTATCATTTCGCACAGCTGGTGGCAGTAAGATGTTTGCATAAATGTGAATGCATCCTAAACCGTAGAGGTGAATTAAACTGGAACACTTGGATCCAGACATCACTCCGTCTCTCTTTTAGGACACTGACTGGTTTCTGCTCTTTCCTCTAAGGTTCTGTATGAAGACAGTCACATGGTGACCCTGATGGCCCCCTATGTCTCTGGCTTCCTAGCCTTCAGGGAAACCCCTTTCCTCCTAGAGGCGCTACAGCGACTGAAGACCAGCCAGCCGACACTTATGCCTCAGGTCTGTGTCCAATGAGGAAAGAAAGACGAGTCTGAATTCTGTTCTGGATTAAACAGGGACCCACAATGTGAGTCCCTGAATTAGTTTTAAAATAATTATCCTCATCTCTGCCTGATCTGATGCAACAAGTCAGATGTACCCGCAATAATTAAACTCGTTTTATTTCTCTTTAAACAGCCTCTAATTAGGACCTGTATTACCCAGGTTCAGCTCGTTCCCTTCAAACACATTAGATCAAGTAGAGCGTCTATGACAAAGCTCCTCTGTTCTCCCTCTCACTGTTCCTCCATGTGTCGTCTCTAAGTCATCCCACCCACACGCTTCTGTTTGTCACAGCCCACACGCCTCCTCCTCTTCCTCCCCCTCTGTCTCGCCATCCCCACGCAAGAAAATGTGTAGAAACGGTCAGAATTTCTCTCTCTCACACACACAAACTGATTTACTTCTACTGACATTTAGCATGGGCACGCACGCGCTCTGTCCCTGCCCGTTTATCTGCAACCTTTCAAGGGGTCTGTTCCTGACCAGTTCCTATTCCCAGCAGAAAAATAGCTGCATCGTCTCTTCTGGACTCAAACATTCATTGGTGTGTTGAAGTGGGAAAATCTCAAGCTCAGATGTTTTCCTAACACGTCTGAGTTTTCCAACAAAGGGAGTAAAAATGAAGATAAATGGATTGAAATTTTAAAGTGGACATCTCAAACTGTTTAGGGCAGTAGGTGATGGATTAAGGTTTGTTTATGGCTGGCTTTATTATTATTCCAGTTAAGCTGAATAATAATAAATTCAGCTTAACTGGAATAATAAATGATGTACTACGTCATTTGCTATGTAGTACATAGTAAATGATCTGTTTCCTTTCAACAGGTGGTGTTTGTGGATGGGAATGGTCTTTTCCACTACAGAGGTACATATTCACTGATATTTTTATGGATTTTAAAGGATATTTATTGCAACTGTGCTAATACAGGTTAAAGGGTCAATGTCCTATAGATAGAAAACCTGTGGACAGATTAAAGAAAAGAGAGCAAAAGAAGGGAGCCACCATATTGAATGATTCAAAGAAATTGTGCCAACAGGAATGGTCAAAAGTCATTCTCTTTGTATGCTCCAACCTTATACAATTGTAAAGGCTGGGAGTGCATGGGCAGCTTTTGCTGACAATTTAAGTCCCGGTCTTTATTTAGTCCAGAAAAATATTTTGAAAATGTGTGGGTTTTTTTAGCCTGTAGGACAGTTTTTCTTGCTCAACAATAACTACAGTTTAAAAACAAGCAAACAAAAAAAAATTCTATGTTCTGTGTGCAAAGCCTGTGAAAAAACAAAAGCAATGTTTTTTATCCGTTACAGAGTTTGGCTTGGCGTGTCATCTTGGGGTGCTGTCAGGTCTTCCCTGTGTGGGCGTGGCTAAGAATCTGCTGCAGGTGCAGGGGGTGCTTAAAGACGAGGAGCACCAATCACAAGTGAGACCACCAAATAATTTTAACTCATATAATGATTATGGATGATCAACAGACTCACTGTATGTTTTGGCATGAGAAATTATGTGCTGTGTGCTACACACAACACACACAATTTAAAATTGTTTAAAATGTAAACAATTTTAAATGTTTAAAATTGTCCGCATTTTATTTATTTATTTTTTCACTTAAAATATAGTCCCTAACTTAAAAAAGAGAGATCGAAGCCTGGTAAAATTCAGTCCATTGTTCCACAATTTGCTTCTTACAGAGGGTCCGTACCCTCGGATAATGAGAAACAGTGGCTTGTTGGAGACATGGACTCTGCTGAAGTTTGAAACAACTGAATCTGATATTACCCAACCGCTAACATTTGGCTGTGATGTATGTAAAGCTGTAAACGACCATCCCCCACTGCGAAGAGATGAGTGCCAAGCGGAGTAGGGTCACAAAATGTTTGCAAGCAATAAAATGTCTTAAACATTCCTCTTGCTCCAACTTCAATTGCTCAATATTTGGGAGTGTGGCCAACATGAACTGAATGGCTTCGTTCTCTTCCTCCGCTGCCATTTCCAAACTACACCTAAAGGCAGACTATAACTCCAAAACAGCACAGAAAACCAGCGTCATCTTTCACAACTCCTCCTTCTGCTCGCTGATTTGCTCAGCAGAAATGCATCCTAAGAAATTGAGTTGAATGGGACAAATCCTAGATGGAGCAATGAAGAGAGATGAGAATCAAGTGGAACTGCTTAGGAAGGAAATTGTCAGGCTTTCATCAAAGTGAATTAGTGTAAAACTCATCAATCTAATATTTGCTTGAAACGCTTAATTTTTTCATGGGGTTTGAAATGCGGAAAAAATATTATGAGATTAGGTCTCTAATTTGGATTTTTTTGAAGACTAACCACAAATAGCTTTCTTGTGCTTCATTTAATGTGTCTCTATTAGCTCAATTTGCTTCTCATTTAAAAGAGATCCAATCCTTGACAGAAAGTTTGAAGGAGTGGTTAGTTTTGTTATTTTGACTTGTTTCTCACTGTAAATGTCAGAGATGGGCAAAGCAACAGACAGAGTTTGTTTTTTGTGTGTTTCCTCAGCTCACATTCGCATGTTTCTGTTTGCTGGAAGAGTGTGTTTATGTTCGGCTTTGACAGTGTGACAAGTCCTTGTTGTGTAGCTAATGCTAATGAGATGGTCTGAATACAAATCAAGCCGGAACAAATACCTTTTGGTCCAAGTGTGCTTCTGGGACTGCAAAACCTGGATTTGATTAATATGCAAATGTTCATTTTGTTCCAGTCTGGTGCCTCGGTGACCTAGAGGAGGAGGGACAAGAACAAATTAAAGTCAAAAATCTACCCGATGGACAAAAATTCTGTTGCAGTCAGAGAAAAAAAGATATATGTAAATTTTAGAGGTGTAACGGCACACATTCGGACCACAAATATCCGTTACAGCCATGTTGTTTCAGTACGCACATTTACCAAACAAATACAGCATTGTTTATACCTGAACACATGCAGAATGTTTATGCTCTCAACTAAGTGTGAAATGCAACTTTCGGCAGTTCAGCTTTAAGCTGTCACTAAACTCTGCTATTTGGGAACTTTGACTTGAGGTTCTTCACGCTGCTACAGAAAAAAATGTTAAACCGAACCAACAAAGCTTTATATCAGTATTTGCTTTTTTTGACAGCAATAAGGCTCAGTAGCTCTGTCCTCGATTCGCCTCCATTAATAAATTGAGCAGTGTGTATGCGAGATAAGACCTTCCTACGGGCTCAGATTGACTGTTTTTGACCGTGATTGGTCCATTTCTGCAGATGGCAGTAGGACCACAGATTACCTGTCATACCACAGTGACAGTTTCAACAAATATGCAAAAAACAGATTTTTTTATTATTAAAGTTACATACTGCAACTTTAATTGAATAACTCACCTGAAACTCAATGTATTTATTTATATTTCGCAAACATCAGTTAAAGTCCAAATCCAGCTGCCTACAGCATTACCAGTCCTAAATGCTGCACAGTTTAAAATGTGGTAATTTTCCAGCTGGAAGGGAAATTTTGGTTCAAGTATCAAATCCTTTGCAGCCTGTGACTTCTTGTCTTGTATGACTTCTTTTAGTTTTATCCATCTTCCAGTTTATGCACATCGATATCTTTGTCCCTGTTGAAGAAAGTCATCTCTGCACCATGATGCTACCACCTCCAAGTTGTGCTGTTTTGAGGTGATGTGCAATGTTAGTTTTCTTCTACTTATAATTTTTGTCCTAAAATAGTACAAAAATTTAAATTTTCTAAAAATGAAGCGAGTTTCCATTGAGATGAAGAAAAGACATATTTGAGCCACTGCTGAGTCCATTTGGATGCAACACACACACTGCTTATGCCTAAAACACTCAAGTGGCATTGTAACATGCTAATTGAATTCTCTGAAGGAGTATCTCTATCTCCCTCAATTAGTGTCTGTTGCTTTGGCATTATAAATATCCCGCCTCCACCACCAGGAGGAATCTGATCTTTATGTACACAGATCAGGGTCTCCCCAGAGGATAAAGTCACACACATCCACCCATTTAATGTCTGTGCAACTACTAGCTAGCTTCTCTTTTATTGTCAGTCTCAAGCAGCATTAGTTTCACATGTCCGTGCCGCATCTTTGGGCTCAAGCTTGACTCAGTTTCTGTGGGAAATTTTTGATTTTGCTTCCCATACATATTTTTGCCACCATTGTCACTCTCTGGGGTTTTAACCAATTTGTCTACAGGCATGTACTGAATTGCGACGCTCCGCATAAACCACATCTTTGCTGATTGAGGAGTTTAATAAATTAGTAGTGGAATAATGTGTGAAACATAAGCTGCAACAGGCTCCTTTCCAGATTGGAAATTGGACTGAAAATGATCTCTTTAGAAACTAAATGAGCCATTACGGGATCTCAGATACACATGTAAAAAGCTATGCTGCACAGTTGTTAAGATGTAAGAGTAAGATAACATCCCCAATAGACAGAAATAGTTCATCCAAACTATTTAGCTCTATGTCAGACTTTAAAATGAGTTAAAGTTAAAATATAGCAGAACAGAGTTGACATATTTAACAAATCTTCATTTGTCCAACAGTCTCAATGCTGTGATAGTTTAACACCACAGAATTTTGTTGCACCTTTATGTTAATTTTTGGTCAGAAAGTAATTTTTTCTTGGTATCTGTGGATGCTATTTTTGCTTCTGGAAGGTTCGCCTCTATTCCAGCTTCTCTCAATTTGTGGATCATGCCTCTTCTTGAAGAGCTCTGACTCAAGTGTTTATCTGTTGTTTTAAGCTGGTATTGAGTGTTCAGCATCTGACATCAAGTTAAACTTTATGTAATACTTCAAATTCTGTAGAATACCCAGTATTATACATCACACAAATGGTTCTTATTTCTATTTATCTCAAAATAACAAAGAATAAACAAAGGTGCACTTCAGCTGCTATTTTTTCTGTCAAACTAAATTAACAGCCACAAGTGTCCATTTAGTGTCCTTATTTAGGTGTCTTGTCCTGCTTTCCACTTATTTATATCTCCATGTGGTGCTTCTGAACTATTATAAAGGCATTCTCTTAGCTTGCTTCAAGACAAAACATGTTGAAAGACCTTAAACACTCAAAAAAGTGAAAGATGAGAGAAAAGTGAAAGTCTCTAGTTTATCTTTCCTGTCTCTTCCTTCTTTACAAGTCATATCTTCTTTGTCTCTCTTCTTCTCCCCCCTCATTGGTAACCTAGGTGTCATTTAAATCGGTGTGTTCTTGATGACCTCCTCTGTATTTCTGACTTCTGTTCTTTTCTGCCGTTCTGTCCTCCTCTTGAGTCGGAGGAAGCAGGCCGGCCTCTATCTCACACACGGTTGGACTCGTCCCAGCTTGGATTGGATGCTCCGTGCGGCCGTCCTCCTGCTGGCTGCTTGCTGTAATCAGTCATAGTGGAGCAGACACTCCATCCATCACAGGGGCTAAACTCCTTTCATTGCTCTGGCCCATAACACACAGTGCACCTGTCAACAGCAGCCCGCATCGCTACGGCTGACTTTGTCCTGTCTCTTTGACTGTTTGAGCAAAACTTTAGCTGGAACACAGGTCGGATTTAAGTCCCATCAATCTGAGGGTTTTTTCATTCTTTTTGAAAGAATGAAAAAAGAATGATTCAAAGAAATATGTCAGTGTTTTAGAGGTTTTTATTTGGGCTCTTTTAAATTTTGAAAAGGGGATGCTGACCGATTTTGGCTCTGGAATTAATTTCTTTTTGCAGATATTGGTGTTCAAAAGGAAGCAGGGAGGACATTATTTGCTGGCTAAATGAAAAGGAAGCTGTTCACCTTAAATATTTGCTCTGCAGTGCAAACAGTGATTTCCTTGTAGGGCAATATATGATATAAAACATCTGAATGAATGCCTTAAAATATTTTTATATATTTGTATTTTTTTTTCCCTATGTCATTTTAATTGTTGGGGCATATACTTGCATTTAGGTGTTCCAGAAAGACGATCATTATTCTACTTAGAAAATCAAGTTTAGTTTATATGTTTAGCGTATTTCTCAGATAAACATCAGAGAGAGCTTCAAAGTTGATATAAATAAAACTGTAATCTTTATCATAAAAATAAAAACTGCTACAGATGTGGAAAACAATGTAACAGAAAATAAGATTAAACACTTGAACCCTGTTAAAACGTGGTTTCAGCTAGACATGAAAGTCAGGTCACTTGGAGGTTACAGAAAAAAGCCCATAGAGAGTCATTTCTCCCACTTTCTGAGTTAACGGTGTCTTTCACTAAGCTGCTATTTGTTATGTCATGTTGTACATGTCTTTTGACTTTGATTTCTCTCTCTTTGCCCCTGCAGATTGCTGCTCTGCAAAAAGGAGGAGACAGCTTCCCACTCACCGCCGCCTCGGGCAAAGTGCTCGGAAAGGTGAGTCAGAGGACAAACAAACTGAAAAAAAAAAAAAAATAGAAACTTTCAACTAAAGTGGTGCTTTGTTGCAGGCTTACTTCAAAACACAGCCACCCAGTTGAAAGTCAAATTATTTTAGGGATGATCAACGTCGCAGAGAGAGGGGTGCTGAACATTTACGGGAGATATTTGTCTTTATTTTCAGGCGCTGAGAAGCTGCGATAAAAGCTCCAAGCCTGTTTACGTCTCCGTGGGTCACAAAATCAGCCTGGGCACCGCTGTCCGTCTGACACACTCATGCTGCCGCTACCGGGTACCTGAACCCATCAGACAGGTACCCTACGCACAAACACTGCAGGAGTTCATCAGGTTTGACACGTCACAGCAACATGCCTTGCTGTAAGCATGCCGAACTGCTCAGTTGTGAGGCAGAACGCTGCTTCGGTGGGCACGTCTTGCTCATTTCTTGTGTAACGGCGTGCCACTGTGAAGGGAGGCGGTGTGAGCGTCACGCTGTGCCGAGCTTTTCAGTAACAGGGCCTGGGAGGCTTGTGGAAGAGGAAGGAGCGTGTGTGCTAAACATCCCCTGTCCCGTGTGGATCTTTTACACTCCACCACAAATACACAGATTGTGCTAACACTCTGAGACAATAAGATCCCACATTACAGGGGCGAGTGTGACATGATACGGAGAACTATTCTGGCTCCAATGCTGAGAGCTTAGCAGACTTCAGACCTGGAGACTTAATAAAATAAAAGAACTTCTCAATAATTTCTTGTTAATTTTGAATTGATGCCTTGTCAACTACAGGTCTCTTTTCTGCAATGTTTTAGGAGTTTTAAGCTTCTAGCTGCAGGTCACTGTTGTGATCTTGGTTTAGGAGAGCCTCTGCCGGAAGGGGAGAGGCTAAATGTGTTTCTGCAGCGCTGCTGTGTCAATTCGTGTTCTAGCTTGGGGAGATGAAAATGGCTCTGTATTGATTTTGACGCGAATGATTTGCACCGAATCAGCTACATCAAACTGTTGATTGTAAAGGTAATCTCACCGGCACAGTCGACCACATTTTTATTCAAAATAGTTTGAGTCTTTAAAAAAAAAAAAAAAAAGGTTAATATCCTTTTGCAGCATGGTTTGTTAGTTAGGTTCATAAAAATGATTTAACCAGAAGATTTTAATTGTAAATAAAAAAGCATATAGTTCCCTTTTTCTTAGATTGGATATAATTTATCAACTGTCTGGTGTTACACAGTTGATTTTGTTTAAAATAGTCATTAGTGTACACTGTATGATTTCACTGAACTGCAATTTTTAAAATTTTCAAAAATGTTTTAGTCTGATTTTCTGCAGCAAAGGTTGGACTTATTTTTTTTTTTCCAGGAGTGACAACAAATTTATTTCAATAGCTGCTACATTTTCAGCAACACACACAATTTTTCTTTCCGGATGTAAATATTTTTAATGTTGCACACAATTTATTTAGACGTGCTGAAAAGTACTAAATGTAAATCTAGTCATCAAGTTGGAGATTTCTTTAAAGTGTCAACAAAAAGTTTATGAAGAGGGAACTTAAATTGTATTGCTGTCCGCTGGTGGCAGTTAAGATGCTTATGAATTTTCTTAGTGCTTTCTCCATACTGCCTAGTTCAAAGAGAGCTGATCTCCTGCCCAGTGGATGCTGGGACCCCTATATTTTTGTGTACAATTAATAAATGAGCTATAATAGTTTGGGCCAGATTTGACCAAAAACACACACAGTTAAAAGTCTCTGCATTTTACTAAATATAACCCTCAAAGAGCTGCTATTTTTATGAAAAGTAAACAACTTGCCAAGGTTCATCCCAGCCCCTTCAGGCTGTTTCTCTGTGTGCCACTAGGTTGCGCTGTGCTTCTGCTGTTTTCACACAGGAAACACTAGCTGAAGCACACATCTCAGACTCATGCGTGGCTCTTTTTTTTTTTTTTTTTAAGTGGAGCTGCAGTAGTATCCCGCATCTCTTCCACACATACAACCACCACCAGAACGATAGGGTTTATTTTATGAGATGTAAACATCAGAGAGAGTCGGGGACACTTTCACCTGCCTCCATCCAACCACTAGTGGTCCCATCTTTAACTTATCCGTGTCCAGCTGTTTCTCTGTTTGACACAAACATTTTTTTCTGCCTCTTATGTTTCTGGTCCAACTGATTTAAAAGAAAATAAGCACCAGAACGGATCCAGTTAAGACGAGTGCCGAGGTCACGCTCGAGTTTATGTCACATTTTTGTGCTTCAGCATTTCAAAGCTCAGTCACAACCCTTCAATACAAGTAATAAAATTTTCCATGGAAAAATAAAAGGCTGAGAGAGCTTCCTTGTGTGCTGACGCTTACTTTTATACATCTTTATGTTGTCAGACATAGCATTGTGGTTCATCACAAGGTTATGCACAGCAGAGCCCCATAGGTTGTTAGATAAGTCAGTGAAGCTGGAGCAGATCCTGCTTGAACTTTTGCAGGGGTGTGTAAGAGAAATGAAAGGCTTTTGCATGGGGAGAAATGTAAAAATAAATTGTTTTTATTGAGTAATCTTTATTTTTTCATGCAAGTTTGAGAGCTTTACTAGGAGGACTGACAGCATTTGTGGTTGTTTTTTTTGTTGTTGTTGTTTTAGTTGGCTAAAGGTCTTCCAGCTATTCATTTGGATGCAATCAGATAACCTCACATCATTTCATTTTCATCCAAATTTCTTGGGATCCACTTGTTCTTCCACCAAAAAGTCTATATTTCTTAGCTGGGTTTTGTTTACAAATGTGTTTCGGAAATAAAATCTGTTAATATTGTTGCCCTGCTTTATGTTTTAATGTTTGTGCCCATATCTTTGGTTCAATTTATTTTTACAAGATCCATAAATGTATAACAAGATTGATTTTTTCCATGCCTGCAACCAAATTCCTACCAGTTCCAGGTTTGTTAAATCTCAATTAAACACTAGAGAGGGAGAGACGTGGGGAGTACTGTGGCTGAAATGAAAAGTTGCTGCATTTAGCGACAAAATGGCGTAACATTAGTGTGATTTAGCAAACCGTTCTGCTGTGATGTTTTTTTTAATTATTCATGAAGAGGGGATATTATATCACATGTGTACTTATGAGATCATAAAGAAGAAATTTGGTATTTTAGTGAATGCAATCATGAACTTACGACTGTAATATTTTTCAACAGTTTTTAACACGTTTTATTAAAGATTAGGCTCAAATCCAGCCTGCAAGCATCATTGAAAGCTCCAGCTGAATTTTTAGCTTTTCCACCAGTCAGCTAAAATCTTGCTGTGACATAGTGATTTGTGGACTTATTTATTTTTTACATCTGGGATTTTATCATTTATTTAAAGTTTTTGTATACATCTAGTTCAGAGGTCTGCAGCTTTTACAACCAAAAGGACCATTTTGCTCTCAGGACAGCCAAATAAAACAAATTTAGCCCCGCGAGCGTCACATGACATTTTGAGAAATGACAATTTTTTAAACAAATATCTCAGTTAAAGAGTCAGTGTTTTCTTTCTATTTTTAGGATTAAAAACATAAAGATAAACATAGAAGATGATGAATTGTTTAAAGATAAAAAATAAAGAAAAGCACATAAGTTCCAACTTAATGACAAGGAAAACAAATAAAAAAAAATATTTCTTTATTTGTGGAAATTCAATGCAGATATTTCACAAAAATGCAGATTAAAAATATGTATTTGTCATGATATCTGTATTTAAAAATATTCTCCGGTTCCTTTTAATTTTTAGATAATGTTATTGTGGAAGGTCTTAAGAGCAACTTGCAGCCACAGGTTTCACACTGCTGATTTAGTTCCTAACCTACAATTAGATTGTTGTACAAAATAGGCATCCGTCCGTCCGTCCGTCTGTCCAACAGTCATGAAATCATACTGTTTTGAGACTTTTTAAGCTTATGTCTTGAGTTTTATGAAAAGATTATGAATCATTTTCCTCCAATATTCTGTTATCATACAGTTTCTCATGCAGAACCCGACTGTCCACGGCTTGAGGGATTCAGAAAGTTGAAAGGGAAAGATGACATCATGGTGTTAGTCTGCAGTGAAGGCTGATGTGTGAATGCACTGCAGCAGAATATAGAGGATCCACTAAAAACACTCACTCACACACATGCAGGGAGCCAATTCACACCCCGTCTCAGTTGTGCTCCCCCACCCCATTAAATTCTCACACTACCTCAGCGTCTCACGCTTGAACATGTGAGGGACGTTAAAGACAAGCAGACATCTGCCTCGGCCCGAACCTCTGCAGTCATCATGGCAGCGAGAGTAACAAGTAGAGGGGCAGACAGGGGGAAGCTCGCATGTCAGATCTAAAGTGATGAATCGAAACGCCTCAGAACTCTGCAGCGTCTCAGCGTCATCAAGCGATGTGATGTTGCCATCATGTGAGGCATGACTCACTTACCGTGTGATTTGTGAATGCAATTAGCCAAACTGATGTCAAGCCTGTTGTGTTGTTTCTATAGATAACCTTATAGGGACAGATTTACTACCAACCTCGAAAAAGCAGAGTACTTAATGTTTTTTTATTAGTGAAAAACCTTCTGTGTGCTACATGAATATGTTCTTCTACACAAGGTGTACCAGTTTCATAATTTAGCCAGGATTTTGGGCCTAGTCTCTATCCGGAATTACATCTGATTGATTGTATTAATCAGTCAAACAACTGGGTAAGAGTTTTCACGAATTGTGGAGATACTAAATCATGCAAATGCTCAAACTGCTGATTAAAATCTTAAGATAAAGAAAAAAAGCTACAAGTTTGCATTTCAGCTGCTGGATCACAATCAGGAGCAGGGCAGAGCTTCAAAATGCAAATGAAGGACACTGGGAAGAGGAAAAAAACAAAAACGTCAAGCATATTATTGTAAGCTGCATGCAGGCTGTTCATCAAAAATGTAATTAAAGACTAACAGCCTCCAAAGAAATTCACAAAATAGAATTAGAAGCACAAAGAAAGGACTCACTGGTGAGAAGCCAAAAATTTGTTTTAGATATTTTCACTCAGCTGATGGGACCGTATCTCTATCTGGTGAAGATGGGAATTAACAGGATTACAGATGAATGGCAGCAAAAAAAAAGAACTAAAGTCTCTTCAGTAATCCTGTTACTCCTTCATGAAGGACATTCAAAGTCTGGAACTGACAGTTTGTGATCTTTGGCCAGTTTTTCATCAAACAGCTTCCAGTGGTAAACTAGTTATTGCTTTGCTCCATATCCACCATATCACCATATCCATTTCTATCGGTTCAGGTTCTATCAATACGCCGGTTCTTTGTCAGCATCAGTTCTGAAGAAGCTCTTCAGTCAGAAACCAATATATGGAGACCAGCAACCAGTCAAAAGTGAAGCTGCAGATGATATTTCCCATAAACGTTTCAGACTCACTGTCGGCTCACTGTCTCATATCACCAGGTGGTGTTAATAAATCCTATTTATTAAACTGGGTTTAGTTCTCACTTCCCAGCACTGCCGGTGCAGATGAGAGATCACAAACAACACTTGTTGTTTAGTCGTTGATTTATTAAGATAAATACGATCCGTGTGGTTTGACTCTCTCTGATTCTACACAATGAAAACGTCAGAAGAGAGGCATGATCAAACTTTATGTTGACTAGACATTTAACTTAATTCATTGATGACCTGTGGTAGGTCTTTGGAAAACCAAACCAGTTCTGTTAAAGCGCTGGTAGCTTTCTAAATGACACATATACCGTATTTTCCGGACTATAGAGCGCACCTGAGTATAAGCCGCACCCAGTACATTTGTAAAGGAAAAACCATTTTGTACATACATAAGCCGCACCTGTCTATAAGTCGCATGTGCATGCATACATACAGACGGTACACAGAAAGAGTTTTCAAAGTTTTAGTAATATACCTTAGCTTTTCTTTCCAAACAGTGCCTGTGACGCGGCA